>BGPR01018303.1:18151-29097 GCA_013235015.1 Araneus ventricosus | reverse complement strand
CTGTGTTTGTTATTTTCATACTATGGGGTTTATTCATTTATGATACCCGCTTACTTCATTCATATTCTGGGATTCTTATGTGCATGTAAGTACATGTCTCTTTCATTCTTCTAATGTAATCCCAAATGAAGAGGATTTCTTATTACTGGAATTAAAATATTTAAAATACAGTCGGATCTCTATTTAACGAACCTGTCTTTTGCGAATTTCTCTATTTTGCGAACTTTTCCTTGGAACCAAGAACATTTTGCTAATTTCTTCGTAAACTAACCTCCAAATAGCGAAGTGCATTCTCTATTTAACGAACTTTTTCTTGTGATCCAATATTTTTTTTCTCCCTATTTCTCAAAATATTTCTGAACATTTCAAACTTATTCTTTCTTTTAACGTATTTTGTGGTGATCAGTGACCTTGAACTGGGTTTACCAGTCTCCTGACTCATCGGGAGCAGTAAAATCGCAGTCATTCTTCTCATTTCATCCAGGAGGTGCAGCCTTTACTGTCCACTTCACTAGAAAAACTTTCAATGTCCCCCTTTCACCCTCAATGGAGCTGCCCCGTGTCCTCGAACTTTATCGGTAATTAAATTTAATGACGCATGTGTTAATGTATGCTTAAAATTATTTATTGAAATAAATGCGATAATGTCATTAAAATTCACTGATTTTAATATAAAATTGTTTTTTTAATTGAAAATTCTGTGTATTCGCGGACTATGTTTTGTTTTATTCTGATTTTTCTTGCAGATTTCTTTTTGATGGGTAAGATATATAAAACAAATCGATATTAATTTACAAAATAAAGGAGTGATTAATTACTTTTTAAATAAAATTTTGTGCTTATGAATTTAAAATCTGTTCTGTGTAGTTTAAAGTATTTTAGAAGGCGAATCTCTATTTAAAGAATTTTCCATATAACGAACTTTTTCCGGGGTTTAGCTGCTTCGTTAAATAGAAAAACACATTAGGTGTCAATATTTCTTAAATTTGTAAATAATAAAATTATTAACTTCATTAATCTTTTATTTTTAACAACTTTTATTTTTTCATTTAAAATATGAGAAATATTTTATTTAGAATCAAAAGTGAAATGTTTCAAAAAACTAGATATTCGGCTGCCGAATATTCTGTGTTCCGCTATTCGGCCAAATCACTATTTGTTATATTCCTATAATTAAATTGTTAAAATAAAAAAATAAAATATTACTTTTCGAAGTTGCTTCCAGGTGGAGCCACTGGTACAGAAGAAAAATTTAAATTAGTCACTGTTTACTGATAATTAAGTTCTAAATATTTTAAATGGAGTATTGTCATGCACCATCTCTGTGCTGCGAAAGGTGCACATCTTGAATCGATTGTGTTGCGATTGCAACGATTGCTTGCAATGGACTGTTTACAGCCTTTTTCCTGACTCCGTGCGACGACTACAGCGTACAGCGCCACCTGCTGGCAACATTTGCAACTAATTCTGAAACTTTGGTATTAAATTTTTTATGGCTTTCAAAATAAACATATCATTGGTTTCATTCTTCTATCGATCTCCGTTGCCGAGATATTTAATTTTAAAATCAGGGAGCCCTTTGTTGGACACCCTGTATATATGAAGTAACAAAGCCATACAGAATGAAAAAAATCACTATTTATACAGGATTAGCAAGAAATAAGTTTCCCATTTCAGAGGAATCTTGAATGCGTTCTATTCGTCCAAATGAGATAAATTTGAACTACAGATAATTCAAATGATGCGCTTGGCATTTATTAAAGAAAAATATTAGTACAAAAAACCGCCGATACCATTTGTGTTATAGCGTCATCTATTGGTGAATTCTGGTACTAACATTTTTTCTTTAATAAATGTCAAGCGCATCATTTGAATTATCTGTAGTTCAAATTTTATCACATTTGGACGAATAGAACGCATTTTAGATCCCTCTGAATGGGAAACTTATTTCTTGCTAATCCTGTATTTTAAAGAAATATAAATTATAAACGATTAGCCAATTACAAACAGACACGTTTTAATTCAATGTGAAGAAGAAATTACTCGTTCTAAAAGTTTTCATTAAACTTTCTTTCCGAACTTAATTAATTATTTAATTGAGATTAAAGTTAAGACTTTTCTTTGTGATAAAAAATTTAACTTCTAATCCAAAAACATTGTGTGTAGTATAAAACAATTCTTAATTTTTTTCCCAAAAAACTTAAATGTTTACTTTGTTGTCAGACATACTAGGGCACATGTGATAAACACTAGGTTTATGGAATCCTTCAATTTGATGGATTTAGAACTTCATGAGAAAAATTACGAAATCATTACTAATATATGTTACCAGTTTCGGAATACTTGAAGCAATACTAGATGCTGGTGATTTGGATGGAGTTGTTCAATTCCTATTATTAGTTCACACTCTCCCTATATATATTTATTTATATATCTTGTTGAAATTTTCAATCGTTAATAAAATACTTTTTATTCATCCACTCAAGTTCAA
The DNA here is from genome assembly GCA_013235015.1 of Araneus ventricosus. Classification (NCBI taxonomy): domain Eukaryota; kingdom Metazoa; phylum Arthropoda; class Arachnida; order Araneae; family Araneidae; genus Araneus; species Araneus ventricosus. The sequence goes on along the minus strand of BGPR01018303.1, from coordinate 26,606 downwards.
ATATATTTTTTTAACTTGTAGTGGATGACACTTGAATTAATTAATTTTCGTTTTATATGGGAGAAAGCATATGTCGCCTTGAGTCGTTTGGTTCGAATTTTTCTCAATAGATGGAGCTAGGTTTGCCACCTTCTAGACCTAATATCCTTTGTTTTCTGGTATGTTCACGAAGGCGTCATTTTTTCATGTATTTTTGTCAGAGGGTAATGTTGATTACTTTCTTTATTCTCTCTATTGGATATCTTAAAAAAGACTTTATGATGTTTTTTTTTCATTTTTTCAATTCCTACTATTAGTTCATAATCTCCCTATATATATTTATATATCTTGTTCAAATTTTCAATCGTGAATAAAATACTTTTTATTCATCCACTCAAGTTCAAATACATTTTTTTAAGCTTGTAGTGGATGACACTTGATGTTAATACAGTTTTTTCAATATTAATTCATTAATTAAATTGAATTAATTAATTTTAGTTTTAGATGGAGAAAAAAATTTCTCTTATATAAGATATTTAGCAGGATAAAAATTTAGGAATAAATTCCGTCAGTGACGAAGTGTGTAGATCGCTGACCAAAGTAGGAATTGACTTTAATTTTTTTAATATATTACTTGTTTTTCGCTTTAAGAATCTCTATAACAGCTCTATAGCAATTCCACAAAGTTGTTTTCTATTGTTTGGAAACAAATTATAATCGCCGGTGCGTGGAGTAATTCTCAACCCAAACGAGGTAAACAACGGTTGCTACCGAACTAATATACAGGGTGTTTCAAAAATATCCGGCAAAAATGAAAGGGTAGGTCAAGCATATGATAAACATACAAAATCACCTAGGAACATGGGTGCGCATATGCCAGCTAGAGGCAACAGATGACATTTGAAATAATACATAAAATATTGCCGCAATTGCCGACACTTTTTGAAATGTGCGCATTTTTTCAAATGTCTCCTCGCACTTCGAGCAAATAAAGAATAATTTTTAACTCACAGTTTACATTGAAGATTCGGTCACGAGGACATTTTGGCGACCGTCCAGAAATTGATGATGTCGAAAAGGGAGTTTGGTTCACCCTATTTAACTTATATATGATAATGGTTTGCAACTTTCGTCAATTATTTTCTGTGTTATGCGCAATATTTACAAGCATTTTCGTAAAAATAGCTGGAATATTCAAAAAGATGTGAAGGTCTATTTAAAAAATCCTAAATTTTTTCGCATGTTTTTTGCATATAACATGCAGTGTTTTCAACCAAATTGTATGCAACTTGCACAATTTGTGACAATATGCTAGAGTAGCATTGTGTAAAAATTTGAAGTAAATGATTTGAATATTAGAGAAGGTATGAGCATTTGTAGTAAATGACTTTTTACTGCACATGCGCTAAAGGTAGCCTAATTTTTGTTTCACAACTTCAGAGCCAGATATAGAGGGCAACTTACAAAAAAATTCCAGTTCGATACCTTTAAGATTCAAAAGAATATCGGCATTTTGGTCAGCGCTGTTTTATTTTAAATGCCATCTGCTGCCTCTAGATGGCGTTGGAACACCCATGTTCCTAGATGATTTTGGATGGTTATCGTATGCCTGACCTACCCTTTCATTTTTGCCAGATATTTTTGAAACACCCTGTATTGAGTCTTAAAGCGATAGACCGTTCCATCCGAACCATCAGCAGAACTGGTGCTGCTTCTGGTATTCTACGACTTCCACACCGTTGGGAACAAATTGTACACAACGCTGGGGACTAAATCGAAGGATTATAAATCTTTCAAGCTATGTTGTATTTACTGTAATAAAGCGATAGACCGTTCCATCCGAACCATCAGCAGAATTGGTGCTGCTTCTGGTATTCTATGACTTCCACACCGCTGGGAACAAATTCTACACAACGCTGGGGACTAAATGGACGAATTATAAATCTTTCAAGCTATGTTGTATCTACTGTAATAAAGCGATAGACCGTTCCATCCGAACCATCAGCAGAACTGGTGCTGCTTCAGGTATTCTAGGACTTCCACACCGCTGGATCAAATCGTACACAATGCTGGGGACTAAATCGAAGGATTATAATTTTTTCAATCTATGTTGTATCTACTGTAATTGTATGGTTTCCACTATTAAATTTTAACCCTCGTGTTGTTTGCTCTATGTATGTAATTATAAAAATAATACTGTCAAGTCGTTCTTCAAAACTTTGGATGTTGTTTATCAAAATAAATTTGTTGTTATTTTGTTGATTCGTTATTTTTTATTGAAACGAAAATTAGTCGAAGGAAATTTTCTATTTCCTACGTAATAGACGACGACTTGCAGTACTTTAAGTCACCGGAAAAGCTGAAACACAGATTTTGTTATCGCGTGACCTGAAACTGAAATCCTTAATTAGTGAGACACCTGGGATGTTTCAATTATCCTCCGAAAAATATTTTTTTATAAATAAGACAATAAAGTAGCATTGTATACCTAAAACAGCAAAAATCTGCTGTTTGTTAGGAAACACATGCGGTTGAACTAAATATTTAGTGGTAGAGTTAGTAAAAGAATTACTTTTAACAAGATAAATTTTCATTTTCTGATAGCAAAACAGATTGAAAATATCTCAAAAAATGTTTTTCAATGCTTTCGAAGCAATAAAGCATAAAAAATGCTTTATTTCAGTATATATTGTTATAAATTTGATTCAGTGCAGTACATTCCTGTATAGTAAATGACTTTAGAAACAATTTAAGTGTTTATTTCACGAAGAAGAAAATGGAAGGGGATAAAGTTACAATAAAACATGTACTAAACGGAATCAAAAGGGACTAGAAAAATTTTCCGTTTCATACAGGGCTCATTAGTGTATGAGGATTTAAAATGTATCTAATAATTATTTAAATTAAATCGATTGTAATAAAAAAGATATTCTAAGATTAACAAAATGCCATAAATATTTCGATAATAAAGTTTTAATAAGTGTCACATTTAAAAATTAAAAAACAATGCGTGTGGCCTCTGAGGAGAATCGCCATTATGGTTCTTTTACAATTTTCTTCCATTTGCTTCCATTCTAATTGTATTTTTCGTTCCATTTTGCTTTTTTGTGTTTTATTTTAAGGTTTTATTAATGCCTATTTTTTATAATTTTTAACTTATTTTTCGAACTTTTAATTTTGTTTCCGTGTATTCTATCAGAAGCAGCTGCATATGCGCCTTTCTGTATAATGCAAAAGAATTTTAATTAATTTTTAATTCAAGTTCTATTAATTTTTAATTTAATTTTCATTATTTTATCAATTTTAACTATTATTTAAAAATTAAGATTTAGTTAAATTTTAAAATTACACAATAACAATAAAAATTATGAAACCCCTAAAAGTTAGATGTTTATATGTATTTTATTTTAATAATATTGCTTATGGACACTAAAGAGACATAAATATCATAGTCAGTACTTATTCTGAACAATTGATTACACAAACTTAAAAGCTACAAATTTAAGGAAAATATATTTATTAGCTAAATCTACATTTCAAAATAATCCAGCATTGTTTTCTGTACACATCCTTTTATGAATAATTCTTCGCTCCGTTATTATTCTCGTATTCTTCAAAAGTTCAAGCATTTCAGCATCTCCCTGACTTATGGCAAACCTTTCAAGTTTAGGTACTGTACATAAAAAGGATCCATATGATTTAATGGAGAGTTGTTCTTTACAGGAAATGTTTTCATTTATATAATAATAATCATCATCACTGCTATCTTTGTTCGTATGCTTTTGAATTTAACATTCACATTATCAATAGGAACCTCTGTTAAAGTATCATCGTCGATTGATATGTATACTTTCGTAATCATATCGAAAACTTTGCCCTTGTTCAAAAAAATCGACAGATTACATGCATGTAAATCATCGGCTGATGAATAATTTTCGATGCAAATATTTTCAGAAAAATTCGCCTCAACATTTTTTTTCTGAAAGATATAGAAATAATTTTTGGAAAAAGCGGGAGATTTTTTCCCGTTAGAACAGTTTTTCTAACAATGAAATATAGTGATCTCTCACATATGCGCGGGTGCAGGGAACTGTGAAAAAAACGCGCATAAGTGAAAAACCACAAAAGGGAGCTTAAAAGTGAAACATCAATATAGTGTACATATATTGTTAACTAATACTATGTATATACTACTGAACAATGTAAATAAAATTAGTTTCAAAATGGAAATACGTGTATAACTTCCGTTAATTATTTTTTAAGAACACAAAGAAAATGGAAATGCTCCCGATTTTTTAAAATCTCTCTCAATGTCGATTCTGGGACGTTAAATTGCTCAGCTAAAGCTTTTTCTGAGGTGCAAGTGTTTTCTTCGAATTTTTTAATAACATTCATTTTAAACGAAAGCGACCATGTCGTTCTTTTCGCCATTTTAAAACGTAACGATCTAATCGAAACTCCAAAGATGTTTCTTTCGTTAGCGATCAATACCAACGTGGTACGTACTGTAATAACCTCTCTAATTGGCTGCTGTATAAATGCGACTTTTACTGACGTCAATCACAAGAACCCCCATGTACACCCCTGTGTATAAATTACAGGAATGCTTTCCTGGAATCTGAACAATAGAGGAAGGGCGAGGGAATGCATTCATAGAAGCAGAGCAAAAAGGGTTTTTGTTCTGTTGAAAAAAACTGTTTGAACCAGGGCCAGAGAAATAGTTTGAACTAAGAAAATTTTTGCAACGCGCATAAGTGAGAGGTGCTTTTTTAATGAAATGCATAAATGAATAAGAGTTGTCATTGTTTTCCTATATCCCTGGCCGGGACCGCGAAAATAAAGCGCATAAGTGAAAAACGCGCATTAAAGAGAGCGCGTACAAGTGAAGGTCACTGTATTGTGAATTGTTCGTTGAAATTCTGTTCGTTTCCGCGTTAGACAGTTTCCGTTCTATTGAGGGAATGTAATATGGATCTTTCTTTATTTTTCGACGGGACTAAATATTTTTCTGCTTAAGACGAGATTCCGTTTCTTACAGTGTCCGTTTTAAACAGGTTTTACCGTATTATACTCCCTTTATTCATACAAATGTAGATGATTTTTATACACTATTTGCAATCTGACTAGCTCATATATTCGTCGTTGCTCGAGAAGAAAACATTTTCATGTCTTTTATTCACACAACATTAATTGTTTAATTCTTTGTTACGAGAATTTTACTAAAAATTACCTTATGTATCCGTATATGTGATAAGAAATTGTGTATAGGTTGTTTTAGCCTTATATTTTGAAGCAGTATGTGAAGTGTGTTGTATAGTTCCGTTTCAATTTGTGGCTTCCTGTATTCTTTTTTTCTTATTATTCTTCCTTATTCTTTTGTCCTTATTTTCCTTATTATTATTTTAACGTAGGACTACGTTCCTCCCATTGGGGTCTCAGGAAGGAATTTGATTCACACGCCAAAACGCCACTAAAAACGTTGTATTGGAGATCCTCTATATCTCGGTAACTATAGATGTTAAAAACGTAACTAATGTCTTATTTTAGAGATAAAGGACAACAACAGAAGTTACAAAAAAATTAAAAATCGGAATTGTAGTTAAGAGACTACCGAACTGTATATGAAAACAAAAGAGTCACGCGAGTAAATAGTCTTACGCCTTTAACATCTCCCGTCATTCTTATTAAAAGTTATTTCTTTTAAAAAAACTTTTTGAACTTAGCTCAATTTTTTAATAATCCTTTCCTCTTTATATCAAAATCGGACGTGTTCGTTATCCTTGTTAGAGTAAATTTACTCTATATTATATCGACGGGTGTTTTTTGAATTTATAGTGTACATAGTTAATTTTATTTAAATTATTTATTAGATAATTAATATTATATCTGTCAGTTTAAAAATACATACCCCCGTTGAAAAATCCTTTATGCCTTAAAGAACTCAATACATACTATTGATGTAGAGTTAACAAAAGTTCCGTTTGGATTTTCACAGTTTATGCAATTAATAACTCCAAATTTTTAAATAAAAGCTTGAAAAACTCTTTTTATTTTAATGTTATTTAGTTATTAATCAAGAAATTGTGTATAGGAAAGTTTGAAAGTGCTGTCAGAAAATCTGAAATTGTGTCTGAAATCTGAGGTGTTTTATCCTTTAGCTTATGAAGAAATGTACCATGCTGTGAATTTTTGGGCTCGAATATTGAATTTTTGATTTCTTCGGAACTGTCAGTGACTCGAAATTTGCTCATCCGTAAGGACAGGTCAAATTACTTGTTATTATTCCGTATTCGGCCGGGGAACATCTCGAGTACGTGGATGAGAAATCGCCGGAAAGTATGCGGGGTCTCGTTTCCCAAATGGGTACATTAATGGTAGTGTTGCTTTTCTGTGGTCATCGCTGAGGACAAGTTTTACCTCTGTAATGGGGAACGAATCTTGTATGTGCCGCTTGTAATAGTGTTATTTATGGGGCTACTCTACGGTAGGACACATAGCCCTTGTTAATTGTCGCGGCGGCCAGTCCTTTAGTTTTACCAGGATGTTATGGTAAGGCGGGGTCACTCCTCGCGGTTATGCTTCTGTATTTGTCAGCAAACTTATAATATAAGAAAATAATTATAATTATAATATAGGAAAGATTACAGTTCTAATATATCAAATCAGCTATTCACGACTACGTGGTGTAAACATCATATGGTAGAAAGCAGAAATGTATTTAATATTTGCACTCAACGGGATGCAATCGCGTATGTAAATAAATGCAGTTTGTTAAAATATGCTTGAATATTTGAATGTTGAATATAGCAAAATTTATATAAAACATTACAATATACAAAATCCTCCTATCTCTGCAATTTTATTCTTAATTAAAATGAAAATATCAGTTTTATCAATATTTTTTTAATTTTCGAAGCTTCTCAAAAAGAAGTACGGATTGTGCAAATGACTTTATAAACTGCTGAATGTTAAAATGTTTCATACGTTATCTTTTATTCACTATATCACGTCCTCTTCTCCCTTTGTTTCCCCACAAATGATACAATCAACATAATCTTAGTTCTTGTTCTTTTTTAGCCAACATTTATGGACTTTAGTGTCCTTTTAATGTGATTTTTTGCATGTCCCACTTCCAATTTTTCAGCACTGCTAGTGGTGATTGCTGCTTTCTGAGCTATTCCTTTAGTTTAAGATAACACATTGACATAAATAGTCCGATTTAGACAACTTTTGGACAACATCAAGATCAACCCAAAAAATTTAGTATCCTTATTTTTAATCTCTTTTAATAAAGTTATTGTAGCCAAACTAATTTCCTCTCTTAGGACATTACATATATTGCTGTTTGCAGTAGTGTTCCTTAAATATCGATAGACTATCGAAACTATCGAAGCCAAGTCGATAGTTTCGGGGTTTCGGAGCTATCGACTGGAACTATCGATAGTTTCCAAAACCATCAATATCGGATATAATCTTCCAATAACCTGGAACTATCGATAGTTTCTACACTATCGACTCGAATAACATCCATCGATAGTATGGATAGTTGTTGTATAGTTTGGGAAAACTATCCACTGCACTATCGATACCTATTGAACCATCGATGTTTGAGGAACACTAGTTTACAGGGAAACTTAGATTAATCGTCAGTTTCTGTAATTCGACATCATCTAAAAAGCAAAAAGTAACGTAGGTTTATAGTTTTACCATACGTTTCTGTACATTACTACTCTTATATTGAAGTTTATATTGATGGTTTTGTAAAATTAAGTACAACATATATGTATTATTCATTTAAATATTATCATTTTCGTCCCAATACAGCAGTGAAATCGCGTTACTTTGCATATGTATTAGCAGCTTCCTGTTATCCGTCTAATCGGTTATCCGTAACAGCCCTGGGACGGTTAATCGAAGTTTGAATAACAAAGGGCAACTATCCAAACCACGAAAAGGGACAGTGACGTCTCAAAAGCGGGGTTGCTCCGTAGCGCCAATGCGCTTTAAAACAGCTTAAATGATTTCTCTCTTTGTTAAAATAATTAATAGATAATACCTAAATCTAAACGCTTGTTCATTAACTGTAACCACCTAACTGTTTTTTTTTAATTATTCAGGGCACGCCATTAACATCGTTGCAATATATTTTACGTCGCAAATATTTAATTGAGCTGTAATACTAATCAAGTTCAGTCACTGGTATAAATTCGGCGATTCTTCTCAAACTGGAAATCTATAAAGCTTAGAAGTGGATAATATTATTTTATGCATGAATCCATTTTAAACTGGGAATTTTCTCAAAAATAAGGTAGTAATAGACGCCTGAAAACTAAATTCAAAAGTTCGTGTGCATGGCTGCTGAAAGTCATTAAAATTCCAAGGAGTAAAATACACGTGGCAAGTCTGAAATTCTTCAAATATCTCTCAATATCTCTAAGACTACGGACCGAAATTCCACAAACTTTTGTAAATCAGC
>BGPR01018303.1:0-10697 GCA_013235015.1 Araneus ventricosus | reverse complement strand
CTCTCTTATTAGCCTTTGTAACGTTCTCTAGTATTAGCCTTTGTAATGGTCTCTCTTATTAGCCTTTGTAATGCCCTCTGCTATTAGCCTTTGTAATGATCTCTCTTATTAGCCTTTGTAATGGTTTCTCCTATTAGCCTTTGTAATGCCCTCTATTATTAGTCTTTGTAATGCTCTCTCTTTGCAGCCTTTGCAATGGTCTCTCTTTTCAATCTATGTAATGTCTGTCCTCTTCTATTAGCCTTTGTAACGGTCTCTATTATTAGCCTTTGTAATGGTCTCTAATTTTAGCCATTGTAATGCTCTCTCTTATTAGCCTTTGTAATGCTCTCTCTTATTAGCCATTGTATTGACGTCTCTTTTTAGCCTTTGTAATGGTTTCTTTTATTAGCCTTTGTAATGGTCTCTCTTATCAGCCTTTGTAAAGGGCTCTCGTGTTAGCTTTTGAAATGCCCTCTCTTATTAGGCTTTGTAATACTCTCTCTCTTTTTTTAATGCAGATAAGTGTAACAAAAGCAAAACAACACAGCTCAATGAAAAAGAACATCAGAAGCGTGTATCGCTCCAAATGGCAAGTCCTTTGAACTGCTAGTGTAAGTATTCCAGAGCTTTATTGTTGATACTGCTTCCTGCTTGACATTGCCATGTTGCTTACGACTTACAGTGTTGTTTTTCATGCAACTGTGTTGTACTACTATTGCGAATTTAACTTCCATTCAACCTGTGCTATATATATAAACTGGGGTGGTGGGAATCTTTTTCATTTATTTATTCACTGATAAAATTCCCCTGTGGCGATTGCTCTTTGCGTTTCCGACTGCATGTTTTATTGTAAAAAGGACTTATTTCTGTATGCCTCACCCACTTTTAAAGTTTGCAAACGGTCTTTTGAGACACCCTGTAAATTGGAGCTATTCTCACTTAAAGGGGTACCTTAAACATGGGGATGAGAACCAGCCGTATAATTAAGCAGAGTCTCGCTTCCTGGTGGGAGCAATATAAACATGGAGTCAAGTTACCTCCTACCGATGAAGGGTCGTACATGTCTGAGGAGTCTCACGTTCCGTCCGTAATGGGTGCTATAATGCTAGGGCTACAGTGATCGAATTATTTATCGTGGTGGCCGGGTGATTTGAGAACCAGCCGTATAAGTAAGCAGAGTCTCGCTTCCTGGTGGGAGCAATGTTAGTGTGAAGTCGAGTTACCTCCTGCCAATGAAGGGTCGTACTTGTGTCTGAGGAGTCCGCATGTTCCGTCCGTAATGGGTACTATAATGCGAGGGCTACAGTGCTCGAATTATTTGTCGTGGTGGCCGGGTGATTCAGATTTATCTTCAAGCTTAGGCTGGGCAGAGTAATTCTTTTGTGGTTCGTGTATTTTGGAGTTAAGTAAGATTTCCATCCCAAGTGCTATTTATGAGCTTCAAGACCGACAGAAGGTATTTGAGACACTTGTCCTTTATCATAAATACGTGACTCAATTATCTAGCAGGTATTCTAAATAAATTATTCAAAGAACTATCACCATCCGTAGTAGATAAGTAATAAATAAACGCATACATGATGTTAAAATAAGAACTCGAAATATTGTTTATAAAATTCTGCAACAGTTTCTTAAAAATCTGAGCCATAAACAACAATTTAGCTGGAAACGAAAAAGAAAAACCACAGGGATTCTACTAAATAAGCACTAGCATTTTCTTCGACTTCCTACATTATATCCGAATAAATTGTCTCTGCAACGGGCAGGTATTTATCCCTTCATTCATCACAATTTCAGTCTTTTTTTTCTCTTGAGAAACTTGTATTCCGTAATTGGTGAGGTTGATTTATGAGTCACTGTGCTTTATTTTGGAAAGAAAATTTTTTGCTGTGAGTAAGACTGGAAATTAAGTTTATAAATGGTTGAGATAATGATTTCTTAACGGGGCTTATTTTTTAACTGAATTGTAGTTAAAATCATTTAAATGAATATTTATTTATTTTAATGTATTTCCCCTGTCAGCGGTGAATTAATTTTTTTATCATTCATTGGAGAAATTAAATTTCTTTGAGGTGATTATGTTTCGATTAATCTATTTAATTAACTGACTATACCATTGGATAAAAGATTTTTTTGGTGTAGAATAAATTTTTTGCCCTTCCCAGGAGAAAAATAATCTATTTTTTATGGATTATAATTTTTTTAACATAATTTGGTTTCTAAGAAACGATTTATTAATGTCGTTTGCTAAGTAATGAGCAAGAGTATTTCTAGCTCCATTTTTGGGAATTGCATTTTAAAAATTTAGTGTCGCTAAATAAGTAAAGTGTAATTCAGTTTCAGTAAAGTGTAATCTTGATTTGTATACTTTTATTTGAAATGGAAAATTAAGAACTTAATAAATTTATAAATTCTTGACTCAAGTATGAATGCATTTTATCCTTTTCTTTATGTAATGAATTATTCTTACGTGTGGATGCAAATAAAAAACCTATAAATATTCAATTTTAGTAATTTAATAATAAAAACAATTCTACACTAACGGATTATTCATCATAAAGTGATTTTTCGTTTAAAGATTAAAAGAGAGGTTCTCCAAGAATTAAATCTTCTGTCAAGTATTAATGAAAATTCTAGGGTAAATACATTTTTGAGTAAGCATAGGTTTTTTTTATTCAGCTTAAAAACTACAATCTTAAAATCGATGCATTTAAAGAGAAAAAAAATTATTTCCAATCAAAAAGATTTTAGAGTTGAATTTATATCGAGCAAACATCACTTTCCGAAAATATTGTAACAAAAATCGCTCAGTGGGTGTATGTTGTAAACAGTCCAACACGCAGGATAATGAAAAATGAAAGTTTATTCACAAATGTGCAGGAAAACACGTAGCTTAGGTAACAGGAAACAACAGATATTGCACAGATTAGCAACGTAAACAGACAACAATTCACAGGTAGTAACAGTTGAACACTTTGAGATTTAGCAACACAAACAGCCAGCAAAACACTAATAGTGACAATAACAGCACTTTGAATAGCGCTATGCTCACTGGCTTCCTAGCTCGCACTGCAAACGAATCTCCAAAGGCGTTTCAGTGGACACACCTCTGTGATCCAAGTGCAGTTCTTTTATAGTCTCCCCGACGGGCCATGACGTCACATGGAATCATCTAGAGCAGTCAAGCGTATCTCCTCTCCTAGTAGAGATATCGAGAAAAGGATCGCATTTTCTGGAATCTTCTATTTGTCGCCAAGAGTCCAATTTGCGTCAGGAGTCCATACCTGGCTGCTGCAGTCATCCCATACTTAACCCTGTAAAACTCTCTTCCCAGCCATAAGACTAACATTGCTGGGAAGCGACTTTCCATGTTAGTAACGCTATTAAGAACTGCATTCGTCTTACAGAGTATAAATGGAAAACTGATATATAAATGAATTGTTATATCATAGTCATCAAATTTTTATAAGTATATACCCATACAAAATAATCACAACTGTGAAACTATTTTTCTCATAATTAGATGCTTACGAATAAATAAAGCTTTTAATAAAGAGGATGCAGTGGCTTAACCTAAGGCTCGTAAATCCATGTAATAAGTATGTTTCGTGCACCTTAAAAACCGTTCAGTCCAAACATTCTCCCTTTGGTGGGGTGTGGAAGCTTCGATGGAAGGTGTCAGCTCAGGTGTTATTCTTGTTATCCGAAGATGGTTTGAGGGCCTGGTGATAAGGTTCTCGACTTCGGTGCTGGAACCCGATTCAACTGAAGATCCGTCGTTTACTAAGGCCTGTTGCACGTTAAATCATACATAGTGGGTCAGATGTCCTCCCGATTGTGTGGTGCAACACAATCCACCCGACCCAGCCTACTCTACTGGGTTTGAGGCATTAAAGAGTCGGAAGGGAAGAGAACTGACCAGCAGCATCAGGATGACGCAAGCCCCACTCGCATTTATTAGAAGTTTTTCCTCATATATACATACTACACCCCACAACATGGGTGGAAATAAAATACATATTAAAATATATAAAAGTCTCACATTACCAGGGCTCACCCGGCCAAGGAGACAATACAAATAACAACATATGGATTGAAAGTTATTTACTAATAAAAAATTACCATGGCCGGGGAGAAACAAAATATACATTCCCAATTTTAATTATCAATGGCATTCCACCCATAAAATAAAATGTGTGAGATGCAGCGCAAATACAAAAAAAGTCAACCAAAAACCTCACTCAAAACAGACACAGACAAATTATATCGAACCAAAAATCGAACACTCAAACAAACTCTACACACAGAAGGAATTGGCAATCAATCTTTCCTTCCCTTTTTCTTCAAAAAATATAAAAACTAATCCATTCTCACCCACACAACTAATCAGTTAAAACTTTAAAAATGCCAATACTCTATTACCAAGCATGCACCGGGTATATTGATTAAAACCATGCAATAAAACCAACAGGAATAACCACTCCCAGTGCAGGAAACCACAAATTCAAAGATACCCAGTCCGTCATGTGCAATGCAAAGCAACGAGGCCCACACCTGCAACACGACAAGACTGTGTGGTGCGGAAGTTTGGGGAGTAGGTGCTAGCTCAGATGCCATCCTGGTCGTCTGACAGCGGTTCGAAATTGCGAGATCCGTCCCGAAATAACCCTCGTGTTGCTTCAGAACGGGACTTCCTCATAACTAAACTAAACCGACCATGGTTTAAAATTGTAAAGTCCGTCCAAACATAGCTCTTGTGCAGTTGCAAAACATTACATCAAAGTTACACAGTTTAACTATAGCTATTACGACGAGTAGATGACAGGTACATATTTTCCAACGCCGTAAAGAAAATGATTAGAACACATACTAATAAATAATTTGTAATTGTGATCATCCTCGGTTGTACTATGATATGGAAACTGAAAATAAAAATAACCGGATATCTACTATGTTGAACTGAATATGTACTTAGAAGCTATGCAAAGGAGCAAGTAATGTATAATTCTGATTTATGATAAGATATCAGAGACAAAAAATGAGATTGAAGCCTAAATTCCATGTTTTTTTCTCCACACCAACAATTACCGCTAATGTGGAATAATTTAGTTATTACTTCTTTAAAAATAATGCTACTTTGGCCTGTATGAATCGAAGTTTTAGCATACTATAGTAAAATACCATACCATGAAAATATAGGGAAAAACAAGTACTAAGTGCATTACCAAGTGCTTCGTTCGGTTATCTTCGAATTTGTAATGAATATCAATTGAAGTCATTGAAACCAGCATATGTATAATAATTTTTATCAATTTCATTTGAAGATGGCGGCTGCTTTAAGGATTATATTTTATTCAATGCTCGGATTTTCTCACCGATTCTAATCAAATGGGACTCCATAAATAATGTCTCCAAAAATACTAATAATAGAAGACGAATTTTAACTATGTTAATAATGTTAAAAGCAGACATTTAATTGTTATTTTGTGATTACTGATAAAACTAGACTTGTGGAAATAGTTCGAATTCGAGAAACAAATGTCGAAACCTTTAAAGACTGCAATGAAGAGCACATGATAGATTTTTTGAACGCGTGGTTTCATGTTCACAAAACTACTAATCTAAATTAGTTTGAGTTATATAAGTTTTGTGTCCGTTATTAATTGCTAAATGCTTACGTGATAATTCTTCAACTTACGTCTGCACTTTTGGGACGCTCTGTATTTATTAATTTTCAGATAAGCAGCATGGAAAATTAACTTTCTCCATACGCCAATGAAGTCTGATAAGCAATTTTCGAGTGGCCTAAATCACTCTTTCGAAGCATATGCCTAAAACAAATTTTGCTTCAGATTTGCAACAATTTTTAAGCACGCCATGTATATTAAAAGTAAGTGCTCACCCGTAGACAAGTTGTCTTCTTTTACTAAATACAACCCCCTATGTGCATGAAGAAGGAATAGCCCTAGGGAGGGATAGGCGAAAATCGTTTTATCGACGAAATCTTCTTTCGTTCTTGGGAGGGAGTAGCCTACCCGCCAGTGTATCGGGAAGGTGTCAACGCCAGGTGCTTTTCCAAACGATTTTTTTCTTTTGCCATTTTATTCTTTTTTTCCGCTTGTAAGCTACAAATAAAACCTCTCTTATTTCAGCGCCACTATTTTCCGAAAAAGATACATATATCTATAAAAAATAAAACACCAAACATTTTCTTTTTTATTATTTTTATTGTCGCGATCGTATAACCCACAACAAAGGAAAGAATAGGCGAAGGATTTAAGTGTTCTATTCCAGCAGACGATATTTTTATCAGCGGAAAAGCCCCGAAGAAATGTAATGAAAGAGATTGGAATGAAATTGTTACCCATTAAACGACTGACAGCACCAGACGACATTTCATTCGTTTGAGTGACACTTTGGATCCATCTCCGTTGGAACAGAAAAGGAACCAGTGAATCATTCGAACACCCCCCTCCTGCCAACCCTCAGGGGTGGTTTGGGAGGAGTTTTAAAGTGGCCTTTTCTTTCCTTTCTCCGTATGGTAGAAAGCAGTTTGAGTTGGTCACAATGCATTGCCTTTTTTGATGGTTGTCAAATGGATCAAATTTCAGCCTTTGTTGGAAAGAGATTTCTGCATTTTATTGAAGGTTTCAATCAGGTCCAGAGAATGGTCTATGATGAGTTGGACCTGATGATGGATTTGGACGTGGAGGAACTCAATAAAGTATTGTCCGTCATCTGGATTAAAAATAAAAGTCTTTTTTGGAGGAAAATTTAATTGAAGAGTTTTCTGAGGGAAGTATGTTTTATGTCTCTTTAAAATAATTTAACTGTCATTTTAAAATTAGTTCTTAAGGTAATTGTATCTTTATCCTGATTCGTTTCCACATTTTCTTCTTCTTCTTACTAATCCTTCTGATCTGAATCAGATCAGATCCATGAGATCGTTCGCCCTCATCACCTTCAACACGAAATCCGGTCGCTTAAGCAGGTCATCATACACCAAGGCAACACAGTCAAGCAGATGTTGCGGAGTGGCCTCAATCATGTTGCACTTTGTGCAGATATTGAACCACATTTTATGATGTCTTTATGATGCTTACTCATTGATATCTGGGAAGATAAATTTGAAGTTGACTTAGCTTTGAGTATGTAAAAGTCCTATTTTGACGCGCAGCAAGATTTTTTTGGTACGGAGATTGAAATTTTAAACGGTGGCAAGGCGGCGAGAACAACATTTTAACCGACACTCGCTCTACAAGTTTCCACACCAGTGGGAGGACGTTTGACCCTCAAAATTTAGCTTGCATCATACCCACATACTGTACTACCGCCAGTAGAAAACCCTGAACAGGGTTGCCTCTTGTAGACGAGTCGCAGAAAGGAGAGAAACGGATATAAAATCAACCGCAACATTTGGCAAACTAAGCGATCTTCGTTAGGCGAGAATTCGTTTTCGACCGATAAACAAAGCGAAATAAGACTTCCGCCGGTTTTATCTGCGCCAAGCGAAACGGGGCCCTTTTCTTCACCCCCCAAAATGCAGTGGAATATCCCGTTTCCATAACAACCGCCACCGGGGTGTCTAGTGTCTAGGGTTTTTCTCGTGGCGGTAAGACAATACATGACTGATATTTTGGGTAATTGGGTTTCAAGCATGGAACTCTTCAGTCACAAAGGCAAGCCATAGGCCCGATTATGGGGTGGCGTTTCGATTTAAAATAAATAAAATAATTTTCGCTTACTGCAATTTTTTTTATTGTTCTGAAAAATTAATATATTATTGATGATTAATAATAAACATAAAACCTAAGCAAATTTTCTTTCGCTTATTGATGAGTTTCGTGAATGATGCATAGTTTCTATATACAGGGTGAACAAAAAGTCCGTAGAAAATTTAAAAATTCATAAAAACCGAAAAAATAACGGAAATAAAAAACGGTTTGCAAGCATCGATAGGTTACGGGAATTTTTTTATGACAGGAAAAAATAGCTAAAAAAACAGCCAATAGATGGCGCTGATACGAGCTATTTTGGTGGAAATTGCAATCTAGACTGTTATAAGAACTTGCGCTTTTAATCCACAACCACAGCAATTGAAGAAGAATGCCGAGTGCGAAGGATAAAGAGTTGTTGGTGAAGTTGTTTTACGTGAACCAGGAATCAGCGACCATTGCCTGCTGGACTCTGCCGTTGCTGGATTTTTGACTCACCTGCAATGTGTTATTCCCTGTGGTGGTGGTCATGTGGAACACATACTGCTGGAATAAACGATTTGGAGGCATTCTGTTCGTTATTTGCGTATCTTTTCTTTGACTTGTATATGTCAGCGCCACCTATAGGCTGTTTTTAGAGTTATTTTTTCTTGTCTTAAAAAAATTCTCGTGACCTAGCGATGCTAACCCTGCAAACTATTTTTTATTTCGGTTATTTTTCCGGATTTTATGAATTTTTAAAGTTTCTACGGACTTTTTGTTCACCCTGTATATAAAATGCGATAGCTGACTCTGTGAAAAGAAAGTTATTAACCCTCTGAGCGTTTCACACGTATTTCTACGTCGACCTTGGACTAATTCAAGTGATAACACGATTTCAACGTGTGGTCAGATACGCCGAAAGCGGTCAGAATTATACGTCTCTTGTGAACTGTCTCTAAAGTGAGATGAACGTAATTTTCCGAATTTCTTTCCCTTCCGTGGTTTGACATTTTGATTTGATTAGCTGGGTAGGGTAGCGGTCGACAATAATGAGTGCTGATAAGAATGCACTACTGCAAATTAGAGATACCAGGGATTCCAAGACCCCACACCCCTTGGCTTGGGGCATTTTAACGCTATCTGCATTGAGGTCTCTTTCAGAAAGAAGGTCGCTTTGATTTTTTTTCTAGTTGTGTGTGTCCGAATTCTGATTCTGTATAAGTCCGGTTTGTTTGTCAGCCTGATTGAAATTAGTATGTTTCAAGTAGTTTCGTAATACACTTATGTTATATAAGATTTTATTTCAATGCATCAATGTTTTAATCTAAGTAAAATAGATTTTGTTGCCCAATCTCTTTCAATACCCCATTCAAGCATAGAAAAATTTGAGAAGCCTAGTGATAAGAAAAGAGGGGGGGTTGTTTATTTCTGTTATATAACATTGAATTGAAAAAATAACTAAGGTTTAGGTGTGATTTAAAACTATAGCAAGTTTTTTTTCTAGATGAGTTTTCTATATTACACTACTTAGAATTTCTTTTAAATTCATCAAAATGAAATAAATTCCGAAAAAAAAACAATTATTTTTTCAAATAATTATTATTCAATTTATTTTTGCTCACCTTGAACAAAACAGAAAACAAATGTTAAAGAAAAAGGGATGAAAATTTTTTATGTTTTAAAATATTGTATTTTTGTTAGAGAAAATTTTGGTTTAGTTGGAAACGTAAAGAATAATATCAACTAATGATCTTAACAGACTTTAGTTATCTTATTAAGAGTCTCGATAACATCTGCTTTAAGTTTATTTCAATAGTCAGTGAAAATTTTATTTCTTTTTTAAAATGTAAGAACACAAAACCATTTCTAAGAAAAATATCAATGCTTACTTCCATGATACTGTATTTATGCACTCAGTTCCCTTGAGCGTTATAGTTTTGCTAATATGCATTCTTCATTAAGTGATCAAATCTAAATGCCTGAATTAAGATATGCTTTTGGTAGCTCTTATGCCAATTGTGAGCGAATTTTAATAGATGCTAGGAGACAAGAATCCACTATACGTTGTAAACCTATAATGCATCCCGACACGTTATTAACGAGTTTAAAGACAGTACTTCTAATAATAATAGTAGTCTCAGGTCATTGAATTATTTCCAAACTCCACCGTCACATGCTAGACAGTGTTTTATCACAAATCTGTGTGTTGTGACTTGTAAAGTATAATTTTTTTAAATAAAATTTGATTTATATAGGTTTTTATTTTCATTCTGAACTTTAATGGATAATAATGAGACTCTTATTTATTTTCCAAGCTGTATGATATATTTGAATTAGATCTATAATTTTATTTTTTAAGAAAACAGTAAAGTGTCAGTTTTATGTTAGTTAAATTTCCTTATATTTGGATGAAAAGGCCCAAAATGTTTTAAATATCATCACCGATAACGTTAAAGACATTTATAAATGAAAAAGGCACCCTGATTAATTTCTGAATAGAGTGTTAATTTTTGGCTTTATTCTTTTGATTTTATGAAGTTTTGCAAAAAATTGTCTGTAGAAAAAATAATCAATAATATTTTACTCTGTAGCTAGTCGCATTTTCGTAAAATTGATAGAAAAAAAGTTTGACTTCGTACATCTCTAGTAAACGAAGCTAAGACAGAAAGAATATAATCGTTGATCGTAATAATTTTTTCAACACTGAGATTTTGATGAATCTCCAGTTTTGATCTCCCCGAGTCCGAAAAACACAATTTTGAATTATGTTTAGAACACAACTAACAATGACATAGGAGTTAGAAAGATAGAATTTTATATGACTTATACAAAATTAGTATATTCCCAATTTGGATAAAGTCCGTCCATAGGAGAATTGTAGGTTAGGTATCACGATACTTCAGAAACTTAAACAGCTAGAAGATAAAATTTGGTACACAGTTTTAAAAATAAATGTGGTCCTATTAAATTTTGGACGAACATCTTCGGACGTTCAACGCATTGGCAACCGAAGTAAAA
>BGPR01018302.1:0-31057 GCA_013235015.1 Araneus ventricosus | reverse complement strand
CTAGACCATGGTGGTATTCTACAGTTAATCCATATTAGGATAGACTATTGAAGGGATCTACTCCTCATCCATATTCTTAGAATAGGCCTTGAGAATCTAATTGTAGGCCTGGCTTTCTTTCGTTATTTAGCAGTTAAACTTCATTGGTGGCTTGTACATTACAATTGAAAATTTTTTGAAATTGCATTAATTCTCTGAACTATGACAAATTTGGATTGAGAAATCTCGATGTTATTCTAATAAAAAGGATATATTTCTGAAACGATATCTTTTGTCATATTTTCCAATAAATTATTCATTTTAACATATATTATAAATTGTTTTTATTTGTTTGGTTTCTCGGGATCTGCACTTCTTTCTTTCAAACGGAAATAAAAGCTCTTCCTTCTTTCAAACGGAAATAATCCTCAGTCAGAAGCATAAAACTTTTTCTTATTTATTTACAGAAAGAAAGTATTATATCACCTAGAGAAGAAATGACTTAAATTACTTTTAAACAAAATAAAAATTATTTCTTCAGATTAAAAACAGATGCAACAAGGTGAGAACTCATAAATGCTGATTGATTTATGAATAAACATTATTTCATCATTCATCATATTGCAATCATTTCTATAAGCAAAATATTTTATTTCATGGTAAATCTTAGTGTGCAAAAGATAAGAAAATAATTATAGAGTTATTATTATTTTACTTACATTAGTTTACAATTCATTTTGCTTATTGATTATATCTGCTAAATTAGTTATGTTCGCTTCTAGTTTATGGAATATGGCTTGGATTAAGACTTTCCAGTGAAAAAGAATTCATTTGAGAGTAATTATCGTCCAGTTTGAAACTTCTCCAGCTCGAAAACTTTCTGCGAATAACCGACGCTCATCCAAAGCTGTCAGAAGCTGAATGCAACAAAATTAAATTTGGCATTGCTGACACTGAAGCGTTCTTTTCATATTATGGAACACAATGCATGCATAAAGAAAATAATCCATTCCTGAAAATTTCGACCACGAAATTTTCAAGAATCTCTAAGCTTTAGAGATCATTAAGTTCAGAAGCGAATTTTTTTGAATTATTCAAGCTTGTATTTCTGCAATGTGACTCAAACTGAAAGAGCTAGATGAATGAAATTCGATATGTAGTCCTTACACCAAAATAGTGGATAAGTAGTGAATTTTTGACCAAATTCGATAAAGGGGAAGGTATTGATTAACATTTATTATCTTTTCTTCAGTACAAAAAATTACAATGCAAAAAGGAATTCTATATTTGGGAAGAATCCTTTTTAAAACGCATGTGGCCATTCATGTTGAATGAAAATATTATATAAATTTTTAATTATTATCTTTATATATTTGATCACTACCACTCACATAGAGAAAATATATAATTTCTGTATATAATTTCAATTTATATACAGAATGCTGCCCATTTTAATAGTGACCCAATAGCTAAATTCTAAACCATTAAAGATGAGCATATACTTTAAATTAGAAAAAGGATTTAAATGGCATAAAAAACTATAATTTATGTTGTTTGGGTCACTAAATATACTGCTGAAAAAATTAAGAAGAATAAATTTTTATACATTCCTCGGTCATATTTAATAAAATATTCTTGTCACACTAACATTTTGAACCAAAGTTCCATTATGCTGCGTCTAAAACTGGCCGCGTTATGAAGCTTTGAATTTCGTTATTTTGCATCAGAATTTTAAATCAAAGTGTGGAAATGGTTTTGCTTAAAATATTATCTTATCAATACTGTTTTACTGAATTTCAGTAATAGGGCCGGGGGACAGTACAAAAATTTAGACTTCGTGATTTTTCAACTTTACGTTTTCAAACAACATAAAAAAATAATTCTTTACGTCATCTAAAGCGTTTTCAATTGGAAGTAAATGCTGTGGTTGATTCAGGAGAAAGTAGCTCACTGGGCACAGAGAGTCCTATCTCTAACTGTTTATAAACTAGCTATTGCCTCACGATAAGAATGGACACACCGCATATAAAACCCAAAATATGTGTATGTGTTCCATTGTCACTTCGGACGGTTTAAGCAATTTTCATAACATTTATTACCTGAGGTATAAGTTCCTCATAGTTCAACTAAAGATACCTTAGGAGGAAATCAACTCCCAACCCTCTTCTTCCGAGGTAGGATGGGACTGAGTCCTTTAAATACTCATAACAAACGGACCAATCAGAATGAAATTTTAATGTCCCAGGTTTCTAAAAAGTTGCAGAAAATGGACCTAATAATGTAAAGGAGCATGAAATACAAATATACTATATACATACACTGGGGCCTTCAAAAGTTAAGGTGCAATAGCTTCTTAAACCTCATCATTAAATGAATGCAAATAAAGGTGAGAAATATGGTTTATATGAAGGATGTTCGGTATAATTAATTTCATTATATCAAAGAAGTATATCTAAGCCTTATTTTCTAAAGAAATTGTTATTTTTAGAGAAGCAAGAAAAAACTATGAATTTCTTGCTTCCGTAATTTGTGAATAATATCTATGAATGCATGCTAATCTTCCATTTTATCTAGGGAGATATTGTTTGTAATGTCTCAGAGAAGTCGTTTATCCGATTCGTTAAGATAGCGGGCGATCGGGTTTATGGAAATAAGTTTGATACAGGATGATGTCGCTAGATGTGCCTCACAGTGTAGTCCAGAGACATTGGGATCATTTTCCAATTCCAAAATTCAGTTTCGAAGATACCTGCTTCAGGTCGTTACAACTCCTGCAGGAGATCGCTTTCTAGTACTTTCGACCTGAAGAAAGAAGACGACTACTGCGTCACAGCTCGTTTCAGATAATTTCGCTGCAACAGGGAAGGGAATATCAGCTACTGCATTGCGAAGACGTCTTCACATTCAGAGAATGTATGCAAGAAGATCTTTTATCTTTGCCCTTCTCAATCGGCAGCAGGAATGTGATAGTTTAAGTTGGGAAAGAGAGCCTCAGTAAACAATGGGTCTCTGTATCCTTCCCAGATGAATCCAGATATACTCTGGGAAGTGATTAAGGTCTTGTGCTGATATAGAGAGTACACGGTACCACAAACCGTCAATCCAACATTGTTGGTAGACATAGTTATAGAGGAGGTGGAATCAAGGTTTGGGTTGGAATTTCTCTGGGTGGTTACACTGATCTCCTTGTGCTCTATATAGGAACTATCACTGCTGTGAGATACAGGGACGAGCCATATGTCATACCATACGATTGTGCTATTGATGAAGGATTCATCCAACTGGATGAAAATTCTCGACCTTACAGAGCTGGCTTGTCGAGGAATATCTTGAGGATCATGATTTGGGGCGAATGGATTGACCAGCTCAATCTCTGGACCTTAATCCCATTTAACATGTTTGGAACTCCTCGGAAAACGGACGGTTTCTTCAAATCACTATCCGAGGCCGCTAAATGAGCTTGAACAAGTGTTGCTCCTTAATTGGTTTTTACTTCCCATTTTGGTGTCCGACAACTTAATTGAAAATATGGAAAATCGATCGCGCTAATGCATCACAGCTAGAGGAAGACACATTCCTCATTAAAACTCATTTATTTATTTTTTTAACAGATATATCTTTCGTTTATTATTTTTCTCCAACAGTAGACTTTTGTAAAAGAAAAAATGCAATAATTTAATTGCAAACAATACTTGATGCTAAAATTAGGTAAAATTCAATAAATGACTGTTAAACACAATTTTTACAGTTTTCACGTTTTTATGTTCATTTGTTTCCAAATTAGTAAAAAAAAACCATGTTGAAACTAAACTTTCGGAAGCCAGTGTATAATCAAACGAAAGAAAATTATTATACTTTTAATTTGTGAATTATTTTATTTAAATTTGATCAATATTCCATCACTAAAATAAAACTAATCAAGACTATGTTATGTATCTAACATCATTCAATTTACAGTCTCCTTACAAAGTTTTGATTTAAAAAAATCCGGGTCCGGGTACTTAGCTTGTTGTTATATACTTTTATTTAATTTGATTTGTTTCATGTATGTAAAAATGGAATTTTTGAATCGGTTTCGCACTTACTACATTATGTGTTTTGAAATTTTTGACACTTTTATATTCGCGATAAAATACACTATTTTAATATATTCAGAACTTAATCATCAGTCAACAGATTGGTTTTATTAATTTTTTTTCTATACCAGTGGCACCCCCGATAGTAACTATGAGAAAAAATAATCGATTTCAAGATTCTATAAAATCCATAATACCGAATTATAAATTAAAGACTAAAGAGTAGAAAATAATTAAAATAAAGTCCTACAGGGTGTCCGGTAATTGATGGACACCTTTCAAAAATTAATAATAAAAAATAATAATGTTTCAACTATAAGTTTTTTAAATGAGAGCGCATTTTAAAAGGTTTTTTTCCCAGGAAGGTAAAATGCCGTTTTGGTTGTCCAGGGGGGCGTAAATTACTAAAGATCAAAAATTTGTTTAGAGCCATTATCTGCAAAAATATTAAAACTGGAAGCAAAATAAAAACATGCGTTTGTAGGGAATTTTACACGCTTTAAATTTGTTAATTCACATATAGGGCGAAAACTGAAGAGTTTTCGAGATATTCAAGAAAAACTCAAAAAAGAAACCAGAAAACGCGTATCGGCTTCTGCCCTACTACACATTGAAACAAATGCTATGCATTTCGATAGCGAATGACTGATAAAATTCTATTGTATCAGACGTTGAAAAATAAATTTTAAAATTTTATTAAAATTAAAGAAAACATTGCATAAAAATAAAATTGGTATCGTTAAAAAGCTAATATTTTAAATTTTAAAGTGGTATGAAAATGGTTTCTGTGCACATAATATGTTATTATTTATTATTAAAAGAAAAGCACACTACAGAGATAACTTCATTTACAGAGTGCAATGAACACCAAACACACAAAGAACAGAAGCCACAATGAGTGAATCATAAAGATATTAAAAAACTCATTAGAAAAAAAGTTGAATACAGAGAATATAAATGTTCAAAATACAAAACCATAAGAATTTTTGCAAACGCATAAACAATTTAAAACGAAAACACACAATCATCAAAGCATTAAAAGACATACTAGGATTCTAAAAGCCGTATACTGTCATATTAATATCATAAAAACACATTAAAATTTTTAAAAAATTAAAACATAAAATCAAAAGACCAATTCAAAAAACATTGATTAAAAAGTAAAATGTACACAAGCACCACATCCTTAAAAACACATTAATTTTTTTCCGAATAATATGTTCCGAAGTTATTGAGGAAAAACATTAAAGTTTCGATGAATTTTTAATTAATGGAAAATCAGATTAAATTTCCTTCTTATTGAATACTTACTACCTAAGAAATAACTACCAGCAAAAGTTTGTAGCTCTCGGTTCAACGGTCTGCCCCGTACAACGTTTTTAATTCTTTTTGTTTCACGCATCACGCAATTTACAGATAGTAGGCCTGCCAGAAACATTATCATGTTTAAAAAATCACCGTCCGCAGGCCGGAAGGCAAAGGTAGATTCCTTTAGTCCGGAGATATAAAGAAAAGAACATTTCGTCCTCTATTTTCATAAGGATTAGAGCTGCAAAAATGAAAAAGAGTGGAAGAGACTGCAATTTACGAGAAGTTTCCAACAAGGAGTAACATGCGTAGGTTGAAAGTTACTTTAAGTTAGGGAGAGAGGAGGGGAAGTGAGGGAAAATCACTTTTCAGCTCATAAATTCTAAGTAATTGCAGCTATCGAAAAATTTTAAAGCAAAAGTTGTTCGTTATGATAAGGCGATAATTCGCCTAATTTGAATTTTATTTCTATTTTAAATTCTAAAGGAATCATGGGGAAATGAAAATTTAAACCCCCATCATTTCCACAAGCGTTGAGCTGGATAGCCTATCTACAGATTTTCACTATCCTTACAACATATCCCATGCTGGTTAAAATCAAATCAAAATTACTCCAGTTATCGTGTTCACAAGATAACATGGGCAAAAGCGTTATATATATAACGCTTAACTCCATATTTTGGATTCTCTTTTTCAATTATTAATTTAGCCTTAATAATAACAGAATTAATATGATATGTTCAAAAACTTTCTATAGGTACTTTTGACATTAATTTAATCATTTTGATTATTGGATAAATTTAAATATAGATTTGTAATCAATTGAAATTCTTAAAATGGATGTTTGATGTCTTATTTGTGAATAAATATGTTATTATATATATATATAATATAATATATATATGTATATATAACACATGTTTGGACTAATTGAAATATATATATATATCCTTCAGCCTTGCTTCTTAATCGAACAAACAGTAATCAGTATTAAGCAGATTTTTTAGATCTGGATATTAAAGATGTTGTTAATAACTTTCGTATCGATATATATGACAAAAGGAAGGATTTTAATTTTAGTGTCAACCGACTTTCCTATTGGTGTTCTAATATTTCTATTAAGATTTATAGAAACACAGTTGTCACTCAATTTTCTCGTATTAAATCTATTTGTTCAAATAAAAATTCAAAATCGAGACAATCAAAGCTGTTGTTTGATCAACTTTTAAAAAATGGTAATTCCCGAAAACTTTGTGCGACGATATCTCAAGCAGTGAATTAGAGACTATCGGCAAGGCATTTTTTCCCCTTTTCTTCCTCTGTTTGACAAAAACAATAGCTGGTTTGGCGACTTATAGTCACGTATGTTTACTAACGGCGGTGGTAATCCTTTTCCTTTTTTTTTCTCCTTTATTGATTTGTGAATATTACTGTATTATTTTTAATCTAGGACTTATGTGTAGTCGGATTTTTTGCTTTCGATTTTTTTAAATCATCTTCATTGCATTTGTCTTTTATTCCAGAATTTTTTCCATTTTTAATTGTCTTGTGCTTTTTGAGAGGATAGCGACAAATTTTTTACGGTTTTCGTATGTCGTTAGCAGAAAAAAGCACTTATTAATGTCATAGGCGGGCTTCTCCTCCTGACGAGCGACTTTCCATGATATTTTTCAATTTATTAAATTTTTGTCTTCGTTTTTGTCCTTTGTTTCTTGTATGTTTTTGAATTTTTGTCTCTTGTTTCTTGTTTGTTTTGATATATATATATATATAATATAAATCGAAATACAACTTGTATATAATCATACAGAAATAAAGAAAACAAAACATACCAAGAATCAAATTCTATACTGAAAAGTCATTATTTGAACAATACATCAAATTTAAATAAAATCTAAAAAATTGAAAATACTAAAGATACCATTAACAAAAAATCAAGTTTAAGAATTTATATGTCAGCAAGTAAAAAAATTCTGTTGTTATTAAAAGTATTGAAATTGTCAGTCCAAGTAAATGGAGTTTTCAACAATTAATATAGCAGCTTGGCTGTGGACAAGTTTTAGCCAGGTTAAATTAATTTTTCTGTACAAACCATCCCTGATACTATTGCTGTTGAAAAAACAAACAGGGTAATTTACCCTAAAATGAAAGAATTTAGAGAGAAAAGTCTTATACTAACCCTAACAATAAAACATAACTGTATAGAAACGACTAAAATCCAGGATAAAAATATGTAATATAACATTATATTGCAATATGATATTGCACTAAAGACAGTAAATATATAATTCAATAAAATACCCATACTTTTCATTAAACATTAACTAATCAATGTCTCCTCTAAAACTTACCAGAATTCATCTCTTTCAATATAGCGCGTCATTCACATTGACATCACATGTTGCCACAACCAAAATTCTTACCATGAAACAGCATAATTGACCAAATAATATAATTAATTTTTGATATCAAGAATTAGTAAGTTACCTATATTAAAATTCTCAAAACCATTTAAAAAAATGTAATACAGTTATTTATCTAGATAATATTTGAAAATTGTTAAAAATGTCTATTAAAAAGGAAAATTTCACATGAAAGATCCTGGCGCCATCTATGTAATAAATCTTTAACCAGTAACTCAGTATACATATTTGAATAAAATTACACTTTACGGGTAGAATATGTGAAAACACTATATCACTATCAAAGAAATAAAAATATTCCTTTATAAACCAATATGAATGTTTTATTCTAAATGACCTAAATATTTCTTATCCATATATACTCTTAGAAAACCTATAGGCATTCCATAATCCAGTGCAAAGGAATAAAAATTTTTATGTTCTTAATTCTAATATCAATATCAGTTACTAAATTATTATTTCTATTTATATAATTTTTTACTAAATTCTTGAAGACAGAAATGCTAAGATTACTATTCCAAAAAGGGAATTTATTAATTTGAAAATTAAATGCATTTCTTTTATCAAAGATATCTGTTACTAATTTATTATCTATGATTTTAATATCTAGATTTAAAAATTTTGCAGCTAATTCATTGTCATTAGTTTTAATAAGTTTTAAATATTCAGGATAGAAGTCAATATGAGGCTTAAGGTCTATTTCTTTATTGAATAATATTAAATCATCTATATAGCGGAATAATATACTATGGCTAAAATTAGTCAAATCTTTCTCATCGTAGTATTTGCTAAACTATTGCTAGCTGAACCTCCTTCCTAATATCCTTTAATTTGATGGAAAATCCTATTATCAAAAAAGATATAATTTTCTTTTAGAACAAGATGAATAAGATTTTAAAAATTATTAATATTAATATCTTTTTTAAGATCATAATCTTTATGTATATTTACTAGGGTATTAGTCAAATCTTCAATATCTATATACTATTAAATAAATCCTGGAAGTCAAAAGTATGTACACTAGTTATTTCTACATCTTTAATTACATTTAGTATCTCTACACTATTATTTACTATAATTGTATCTTTTTGCTTATTTAAATTCTCTATCATTGTCTGTATGTATTTTTGAAACAGTTTGCCAGATTTTGTAATATAAGTATTGCAGCCATTAGTAACACTTCTAAATTTAAGAGGACTCTTGTGAAATTTTGGTGTAAGAAAGATGTGAAAATAATCTTTTTTAATATAATTAATTTCCAATTTCTTATGGAAGGCCTAAATTCTATTAGAAATTTCTCTTTCACCTAATTTTGTCTCTTTATAAATATCACTATTAATAATATGATCATTAAGTATTTTTTTGTAAAAATATTTACATATTATAGCAAAATTACTGGGCACTTTGTCTATATAGACTATTACAAATTCTGTTTGCAATTTTTTAATATGTTTTTTCATAACAGGATATCTATTAAAATCATTAGATTTAAAATTATAGTTAAAAAGATCGAATAATGTTTTATGTCTATATTCATTAAATGCCTCTAGAGGCAGACTATATTTAATTGCCATATTTAATATAAATTTCTCAATATCTTTTTTAATTTGCTTTTTAATAATTTCATTACTATTAGCTATAGCCATTCGATGTTTTGTACCTTTACTCATTAATTCTCTAAGTTTTTCATTTCCAACAATATTCAAATCTCCAGTAATTACATGTCCATGATCCTCATTCAAGAAATTATTATATTTTAAACACTTGTAATCATCACTCGCATTACTTTCTTTAATATTATTATAGTTAAATATCATTCTGCCTAAATGTTTGTTATATTTAAATGCACGTTTAATTTTAATATTTTTTATAGGGAAGCAATTAATATGTTTATCTAATATAGCAGAGAATTTACATTTGTCATACTTTTTGTTCATAAAAAAGAAGGTACAATATTTAATATCTTTCTTATTGGAAGTGTTATGTGATAAATTAAATTTTTTATAAATAAATTTGAAGATATCTCTAATCAAATCCCATCCATGTGAGTCTGTCTTTTTATTCATAATTAATTCTCTACTAGCCTTTATTTTTTTTATTTAATCCAAACATATATCGTTTAATCTTTTTTATGTTAAAGTCTTTATCAAAATTCTTACACAGTACCAATAAATATTCATTAATAATCTTAAGTTCTCTATTATCTCTCTTGTGTCTAGCTATACTAGATTTACCATGTCTTTTTTCTATATTAGAAGCTTCTAATTTATAAAAGTAATGAGATTCATTACTTTTTAAAACTTGCAAAATGTTATTCCCAAAATACAATACATTAAGTCCATAAGGATAAATAGTGTTGTAGTATTCTATAAAAAAATTTTCCCACCATAATCTATTTTTTATGTAAGGAACTATCTTATGATGCTAATATCAACATTATCAAAACCATGTGCATGAAAATTACCAATTTCTATTTTATTATGAATATTTTTGTTATTTTCAAATTTTTTAGTGTCTGAACGGTGTTGATTAATTCTTAAGTTAATTGTATTAGATGTTTGTCCTATATACATGAAATTACAAATTTTGCATTTCAACATATATATATATTTATAAGTTTTACAAAAAAGAAATTCAGAACTATTATGTAATTGAGCTTCATTAATCATTGCACAAGTTTTGCATCTTTTATTATCACAACTTTTGAATTTAAGATTTTCTAAATAATCAATCTTTTCATTATTATTCATTTGCTTCATATTACTTTTGAACTTCAGTGTAGAATGCGAAATAGGGGAAGCCAATTTATTTTTATATTTATATTTTGAATTTCAAAAAATCCTGGTTTTATACTTTTTTGTAATATTATCTCTATATCCTTTATTATATCCCTCTATATTGTCACCATGAATACTGCTCAAATATATATATATGATCATACAGAAACAAAGTAAACAAGACATATCAAGAAACAAATCCTAAACTAAAAAGTCATTATTTGAACAATACGACCAAATTTAAAACAAAATCTAAAGAATTGAAAATACTATAGATATCATGAACAAAGAATTAAGTATAAACATTTATATGTCAACAAATAAAAAACTCTGTTGTTATTAAAAGTATTGAAAAAGTCAATCCAAGTATATGGAATTTTCAACAGTTAATATAGCAGCTTGGCTGTGGACAAGCTTTATCCAGGTTAAATTTATTTTGCTGTACAAACCATCCCTGTTACTAAAGTTGTTGAAAAAACAAACAGGGTAATTTACCCTAAAATGAAAGAATTTAGAAAGAAATGTAATACACTAACCCTAACAATAAAACATAACTGTATAGATAGGACTAAAATTCAGGATAAAAATATGTAATACAACAATATATTGCACTATTATATTGCACTAAAAACAGTAAATATATCATTCAATAAAATACCCATATTTTTCATTAAACATTAAATAATCAGTGTCTCTACTTATCCTTACCAGAATACAACACTTTCAATTATATATTAATATAAACCAAAATATAACTTGTTATATATGAGCATACAAAAACAAAATAAGCAAGACATATCAAAATGCAATTCATAAACTAAAAATTCATTAATTAAACAAAATAAAATCTAAAAAATTGAAAATACTATAAATACTAAGAACATAAGGTAAGTTTAAACATTTAGGTGTTAACATGCAAATGAACTCTGTTGCTATCAAAACTATTGAAAAAAGGAAATCCAAGTATATGGACTTTTCAACAATATTATATATATATATATATGTCTTCATTTCATCGCATAGGATTAAACCTACCTTTTTTTCATTTTTAAAGTTCTTAGGAGAGTTTAGTTGATTCCACCCGGAAAAATTTGATTGCTTAACATACAGCCACAATCATATTTCACCAGATATTATTAGTGATATCTTAAGATGGAAATACGCGCTAAAATTTAGATAAGGACCTTCCCTATTATTTCGCTAGTTAAGATTATTTTTTTTGTTATGCCATTTATTTCTTATTTTAAAATGTCATTTTGTAAAAACTAAAGAGGATATCAATATCACAAC
This sequence comes from Araneus ventricosus, assembly GCA_013235015.1. Lineage (NCBI taxonomy): Eukaryota > Metazoa > Arthropoda > Arachnida > Araneae > Araneidae > Araneus > Araneus ventricosus. The sequence goes on along the minus strand of BGPR01018302.1, from coordinate 19,204 downwards.
AAAAACACACTAAAATGGTTTTTTCTGAATCAAAATTTCCTATTTTCGACTTAAATATATTTGATAAAGGAGCAATTTACTAGTGCAGCTAAGAACAGCTTTCTAGCAACATTTTATACAATGCAATTTTCCTATAAGCACGTGAGATTTTTCCCCCTCTTTAAGTGGGACGTTTTATTTGTGCCAAAAATGAATAGAGAATTCTAATTAACTCATTGTGTGCTTCCAGATGGAAGAAACTAAGCTAAGAATTTCATCAATTTCTTTTATCACATCCTGTTAATATAACAAATTATGACAGTAATTGTACCAGGCATTGGTACCAGGAACAATGCTTGATGACAGATGTGCACACCCACGTGTAACACTTTTGTTTCGTAACAGATGGGCATTTTAAATGAAGTCAAGCAACGCTTATGTTGGTAGCTATAGTATATAAAGGCTATGCTAGCTCTAGTAAATCCCGGATCCCATCCTAAACAAAACTTACCGAAAAATGAATGCCACAATCTTGTCACTTTTTCTTATAGTGCTGGTAAGTATATTTTGCTACTAGCATTCTTACTATGAAACATTTTTACTTAAATGTCTTAAAATCAGATATTTATTCCGATGATTCATAATGATGGCAATTTATAGTCACATCATAGATGTAAAATGACCTGCACCATTTCAAATTTCGAAAATACTGCGAATCGACCCAATCGCCTGTAATCAAAAGAAATTTCTTTCACTGACTGAAACAATTTGTAGTGTTTTTTCTTCACATTTTTTCTGTAATATGATTCTAGTTTGCATATTGGAGCTACTTATTTTTGCTTTTATTATAGGTTTATAAAGTCTGTATAATTTATCGGTATATGTTTACGTTAGAATCATTCGTATTCATCAGCGCTTTTAGAAAAAGTCTCATTTAAATTTTATTAACCCTTTCGGAGCATCGCTCTTCTCTAGAGCCGCCACTGAAGTGGAGCCTGCGCCAAAGTACACTCCTTGGTCGTGGACAATCTTTTGTGTTTGGGTTTACGTCTTTCGCCTGAACAACGCCATCTTGACATGCTCTTGGAAAAAGGACTTTTCTTTAAAACAGCCTATTTATATTCTACATAAATAATAATTATTATAATTCAAATATAAATAATATACATCCTTAATAATATAATAAATGCGAAAGTGTGTCTGTCTGTCTGTTTGTTAAGCTTTCACGACCAAACTACCAAACCGATTTGGATGAAAATTGGCAGAGTTGTAGCTTCAAACCCAAGAACGGACATAGGCTAGGTGAAATCACGTTAAATTTATTATTTTTGACTACAGATTAAAATTAGTTAACAAAGAAAGCCCATTGATTCGCGTGAACTTTATTTTATTTTTCACTCAACTGTCACGTGATCCTTCAGGAATGCGAAAACATGTGAAATAAATTATTTTTAAAATCAACTATCACGTAATCCTTTTTTCCGCTGTAACTTCGGAAAAAATTGTCCGATACAAATTATTTTTATACCATCTTGAAGATAAAGATTTTACCTTTTCAATGATACCAAATTTATTTCTGTGACATTTTTCATTCAATTTGTATTAATTTTTTAAATTTTACGTGCAGACGATTTTGAAATAACGCAAATTTATAGCTACTCAGTTGCTAGGAAATGTTTAGACTTTGAACTAATTTACCTTTATTTCTGAAATTTTGCTGGTATTTATAAGTATCCATAAAATAAGGCAGAATTTACATGTATCTGTCGGTCTGTCGGTCGATCGGTCGGTCACAAGAACTCCTCCTAAACGGTGAACGGTATCGACGTGAAATTTACACACGGCATTCTAGAGCATATTTTTAGGTCAAAGGTGTTATTTTCAACTTTCAGAGTTAATTAGTTCTTAAGATATTTAATTAAATAACGAACATTAGCCGCTTTTAAGCCTAATGCTTAGACGTTTTTTGCCAATAACTTCTGAAATCTTTATTAGACAACAATTATTTTTATGCCATTTTTAAGACCAGAAAATGATCTTTTTAATGATATTAATTCCATTGCGATGAAATGTTTTCTCCGATTGCTATAAAGGTTTAAAAATATTTTTAACTTAATTTCTAACAATACTTTTTATTCTTATAGAAATAAATTCAAGCCAAATTACTGTTTCGCGCGCGGGCTTTTGCCAGTGTTAAAGTTAATAAAAGAAAATATTGCTTTCTTTGACCATAAACAACAAAGGAGACTTTCCACTTTCGGTTTCCTGTTGTGGTAGCATTTACAGCTTTTAATACGGTTACACAGTGATCCAATGATGTTAGTGAATTATTCTCTCGATATTTTGTTTAATTTTCACAGTGAGATATTACAGAATATCCTTCTGTAGATACAGTAATGGGCATTAAAAAGGAGCATCATATTCTGTAGAGCTCTTCAAGATCTTAGAATTGTCAGGGGCACCTTCCGACAAGCCGAGATTGAAAGTCAGTGTGCCAGTACTACTAATACGTAACTTCGATATACCGAGACTGAGCAATGGCACACGGTTAAAAATTACACACCTAGGTACAAACATCGTGAAAGCTACTGTTATGACTGATATAGAGAGAAGAGAGAGTTTTTTAATTCCACGCCTTCCGATAACATCGAAGGATTTATCATCTCAGTTCAAAAGGTAACAAATCCCTGTAAAAATATCATTTGCGAGGCTCAGGTCCAGACACTGAAAGTGGCAGGCGCACATTTGGAAAAACCATATTTTTCGGGTATTATATGTGGTCTGTTCACGTGTGTACAGCCCACACAACCTCTACATCCGTGCAAATAACGTGGTATACAAAAGTATATTAGCATAGATAAACAATTTACATAACTATATCAGCATACATGTACAGTACACTCCTGTCAGCCGTCCAATTAAGTATTATCAACCGTCAGAACTTATCCTTTCCCCTTTCAAAATGCAACAAAACATTTACATTCGTGAATTAAAAAAAAGAATAATTCAAATTCTTCGCGCACGAAGTCGCGGGTAACAGCTAGTAATATAATAAATGCGAAAGTGTGTGTTTCTGTCTGTCTGTTTGTTAAGCTTTCACGACCAAACTACAAAACCGATTTGGATGAAAATTGGCAGAGTTGTAGCTTGAAACCCAAGAACGGACATAGGCTAAGTGAAATCACATTAAATTAATTATTTTTGACTACAGACAGCAATTAAATAATTAACAAAGCCCATTGACTCAGCGATTCTCGATGAAGATTATTTTATTTTTCAATCAATTGTCACGTGATCCTTCAGGAATGCGAAAACATGTGGAATAAATTATTTTTAAAATCAACTATCACGTGATCTTTTTTTCCGCTGTGACTTCGGAACAAATTGTTCGATAAAAATGATTTTTATACCATCTTAAAGTTCAAACGTTTACCTTTTCAATGATATTAATTTTATTTCTGTGACATTTTTTTGTCAATTTGTATTAATTTTTTAAAGTTTAATAATTTTTTACGTGCAGACGATTTTGAAATAACGCAAATTTATACCTACTTCGCTGTTAGGAAACGGTTAGACTTTGAACTAATTTATCTTTATTTCTGAACATTTTGCTTATGTTTATAAATATCTATAAAATAAGGCAGAAATTACATGTATCTGTCTGTCTGTCGGTCGATCGGTCGGTTACAAGAACTCCTCCTAAACGGTGAACGGTAACTACGTGAAATTTACACTTGGCATTCTAGAGCATATTTTTAGGTCAAACGTGCTATTTTCAACTTTCAGAGTTAATTAGTTCTTAAGATATTTAATTAAATAACGAACATTAGCCGCTTTTAAGCCTAATGCTTAGACGTTTTTTGCAAAAACTTCTGAAATCTTTATTAGACAACAATTATTTTTATGCCATTTTAAAGACCAGAAAATGATCTTTTTAATGCTATTAATTCCATTGCGATGAAATGTTTTCTCTGATTGCTATAACGGTTTAAAAATATTTTTTAACGTAATTTCTAACAATACTTCTTATTTTTATAGAAATAAATTCAAGCCAAATTACTGTTTCGCGCGTGGGCTTTTGCCAGTGTTAAAGTTAATATAAGAAAATATTGCTTTCTTTGACCATAAACAACAAAGGAGACTTTACACTTCCGGTTTCCTGTTGTGAGAGCATTTACAGCTTTTAATACGGTTACACAGTGATCCAATGACGTTAGTAAATTATTCTCTCGATGTTTTGTTTAATTTTCACAGTGAGATATTTCAGAATATCCTTCTGTAGATACGGTAATGGGCATTAACAAGGAACATCATATTCTGTAGAGCTCTTCAAGATCTTAGAATTGTCAGGGGCACCTTCCGACAAGTCGAGATTGAAAGTCAGTGTGCCAGTACTACTAATACGTAACTTCGATATACCGAGACTGCGCAATGGCACACGGTTACAAATTATACACCTAGGTACAAACGTCGTGAAAGCTACTGTTATGACTGATATAGGGAGAAGAGAGAGTGTTTTAATTCCACGCTTTCCGGTAACACCGAAGGATTTATCATCTCAGTTCAAAAAGTAACAAATCCCTGTGAAAATATCATTTGCGAGGCTCAGGGCCAGACACTGAAAGTGGCAGGCGTACATTTGAAAAAAGCATATTTTTCCCATGGGCAACTATATGTGGCCTGTTCATGTATGTACAGCCCACACAACCTCTACATCCGTGCAAATAACGTGGTATACAAAAGTATATTAGCATAGATAAACAATTTACATAACTATATCAGCATACATGTACAGTACACTCCTGTCAGCCGTCCAATTAAGTATTATCAACCGTCAGAACTTTTACTTTCCCCTTTCAAAATGCAACAAAACATTTACATTCGTGAATTAAAAAAAGAATAATTCAAATTCTTCGCGCACGAAGTCGCGGGTAACAGCTAGTTACATAATATAAAGATTAACTAATTTTCGAATGAATGCTGCCAACTGTATCCAGCACTCGTGTCTGCCAGTCACATCGTGCATAACGACTATCGACGTTCATCTCCGCGGGTTGTTTTGGGGATGCCGGCTAAAGCCGACGTTAGAATAGAAAGGGTTGAGATGAGGTATTATAAGAATTAGACATTCCCAACTGAAAGTTAAAATTTAACAATGCAAAAGTATAAAGGAATTGTTGGCAAAATTAAATTTTTATCCAGTTTAAAATGCCCTTTTCATTAAGATAAAGTGAGAACGAGACTATTCAGAGTGATTTATAGGTCCATACAGCATTTGCAAAAGTTTGGGCACCTGTAAAAATAATGGTATTATTTTCTCTTATGGTTTGGAATGCCAGCGATTGAAGCTATCTGTTCTGTCAATCTTGTTCCCCACTTTTAATTATTGTATTTCTTTATTTTTACTTTTTTATGAAGTATAATTTAGTATACAATTATTTATCTCAGAATGTAGGAGATCAGGTATCAATCAATAACTCGAGAGGCCCACACCAAGAACCTCGCAATCTATAACTTTAGGAGCAAACTCCATCATAGTTGCACTCCTGGAAAAAGTCGCTCTATTCTCTAGATTTGAACGCCATTTAAATACACATCATCGTATGAAATCAAACACTCACCAACACAAAATACACACACACACACACAAAAGAAAACGAATACAAATTCTCACACGGGATGACTAATTATAAAATATTAATCGGTTAAAATACCTATGAATCTGATAACCACCTACACACCAAACAGAGAGACCGTTCCTTATAAACTTATCAGATCTTGTGGTCATACTACATAAAATCAAAACATCATATCCGAACACGAGGTTCCTGTATTAAGATTAAGAAAAAACTTTTCTTTACAATTCGGTTGGATTATTAGTCCAATGTCTACAGTGAAAAACATATTGAAAAACTGCAGTTATAAAATCAACATAATAAAATATATACCATCAATAAAAGCAATAAAACCAGCAGCAATACAAATAATAAAGTCAGCAATTAAAACTGTGTCTCCCAGAGGTTAGTTTCCCCCACGTCCAAGATCCAACAAAATAGTAAATACGTTTAAATGAAGATCCTAAAATAATTTTTATCCAGGAAGACCACGCCCATGTTTCTCATACAATGGAACAGATATACAAATGTCGATCAAAAGGTAAGACGCAATCCACTGTAGCTCGGTAATGTGCAGCGCTATAGAAATGGAAATTTGTAGCAATGGTTATTTGCCAACTCATCAGGCAGAAACATTAATCATTTGCCACATATACTACAACTTTTATTTCCTACCGGTAAGCCAAAATGTATGATCGATGTGATACCCTACTACACCAAAGTGTACTCGTCGAATTCCTCTAGGAAATTCCTGAATGGACGCATTTTGGATTTCCGAGTTAAAAGAAGTCGTGATTTGTAACAAACTGATGGCTACGTTCTTTTGGAATCACAAGCGGATGATTTTGATAGACATTCCTAATCTTGATACAACTATTAACAAAGAACAAAATCGTTCTTGTTCATTTGGCAAGCTGTAATTTTAGGAACGAAGAGACAGGATAGGATATAAAGTTGCATCATGATAGTGTAAGGTAGCAAGAAGCCCACATAACAGTTCAAAAGATTGGTCAACTTGGATGGATATTTGTGCCAGAAACCCCATACAATTAACTGGACTTTAGTGTCATATGATTTCTATCTGTTTTGACGACTGCAGGTTTGTATGCGTGGAAAATAATTTATAGATGGAAAAAAGGTCATTGCGCCAACTTCTATTTCCTGTTGTTGCCGGTAAGCCACTATAGATGATTAATGAGACACCTTTCTACGCCATAGGACAACGATCGAATTCCTCTCAAGAATTCCTGAATAGATATATTCTGTATTTCCACATCGAAAGAAACCGTGGTTCGCAACAAATTGATAGCGACATTCTTTTCGAATCACAAGGGGGCGATTTTCATTGACTTTCTCGAACGTGGAACCACCATTACCAAAGAACAAAACTGTTTGTCATAGGACAAGCTGAAGTTTAGATTACGAACGAAGAGATCAAGGCTACAAGCAGCAAATATCAAGACACATCATGATGGCGCAAGACAACATGAAGCACACCTGACAGTTTAGAAGATTGGTCAACTGAGATAGACATTGGTGTCACAACCCTTTGCTGGAAAACTTTAATTTACTTTTACACCAAAAACTGGACTATAAGATCATGGAATTTTTATCTGTTTGTACGACAGAAAGCTTATATGTGTGGGGAACAACGATTCCAAAGAACGACGAACAACGAACGTTTTTTCCAAAATGCGAAGAAAATCTGAAGGGCTTCACAAAAGTTCATTCTTGTCTTGGAAACAAAAATGGCAGCAGTGTAGTGAAGCAAATGGACCATATATTGAGTGACATATCCAAAGGAACACTGCTTCTGTCTACCAATTTTCATGTCACTTGTGCTTACCATTATCGATCTACACCAGTCTGTGCGATACTTTTTGGCCTAGCTTTGCACCATAAACTCATACAACCCACGGAATAAATTTATAAGAATTTCTAATCACTCTGTGATATCTATTGGTTCTTTTCACAATAAAAATGCGTCGAAGAATGGATGACACAAATATTTGTTACAATTTGGCTTATTTGGAGCTTATTATCTTCATTCGTATAGAAAATTGGATAAATTTTTAAATAAATCAAAGCGTTAAGAGGGGTGACCTCTAAGAAAGGATGGTCGATGTAAGATGATGGTTTACTGTATCACCATAAGGGTGATGGCATGTTTTATTGCAAATGAGGGCGAAATTAGCTCCACAGATTCGTGAAAGGAAAGACAGATATTATCTTCTAGTTACTTAAAAAGATAAGAGAAGCCCTTTCTTTCTTTTCAATCAAAGTCATAGTTTTGAAAGGCTGTACTGAGTTTTCCTCTCGTTGCAATCGAAAGGTGAAATCGAATTTAAAACTAGAAAACTCGAAATTATTAGTGGAATGAAATGGTGATTCGTCGCTTAAAAGCTTCTCTTCTTTCAGGTGGTAGCATGCGTAGAGTGCCAGGAAGGAGAAGAATGTCCTGGCTTTCTTAGTGGAAGATGCAAGAAAAATGAGTACTGCCATAAAGCCTTTTTACCCTTCCTGAATTCATGCGTCCGTTACAGAGAAAGAGGTAAGAAAAGATACAGATTTATTTCTTCATTAACTTTGGATGTTAACCTTATGCTATGGCTCTTGGCCTGCTTGAATGAACAAACCATGAGTAACCTTTAAAATTATTTATTAGATACAATTACAGATAATACACAACAAATTATAATACATAGTGGTTAGTTTTGCGTTGTGCTGTGTTAAAATTACAGTGAGAGAGATTTATCTAATAAAGTACTGAATTAACGATTAATTAATAGACCAATTAAGGGTAAATTTGGAGATGGGGCTCTCACCTGCCACCTTCAAGCTGAAGTTGCTCTGCTGCTAAAACGATCACAAAAAACGTTTTCACCTCCTTGGTTCTCTGCTTGTGTGCTCAATTTTGATCACCAACCCTTTTTATTTAAAAGGATAAAATGTTTGTCACCGAAACCTCTAGAGATAAAATGATGTTGCTATTAGAGATTAAAGAGTTACGATCAGAAGGTTCCAAACTCGTGATATTCGCCTGACCTCTAGATAATCAGGGAACTTTGCCTGATTTAAATATTTGTATCCTGATAGAAAGGCATCGAAGGATAAAGGGATGTTCCAACGTCTGGGAGAGTCAAATGAATTAACAAACTGGTGTTCACTTTCAATTATAGATAATGGTGACATGCGGTTTTCTTTCCAGAATAATTCAAAACTTAAATCGAGCCGATAGCAGCGTCATACTTAATTACAGGATGTGACAATGAAACAAGCGATTGTGCAACCTTACGAAACAGATAATTATTTAAGTTCGAAGAAGACGGGAGCTGTTCATTCAAGATAGAACACCATCATTAACTCTAGTTGAACGAGCGAAGCGAGGTCTTGTTCCATCTCGTCCTGTCCGCATTTTGCCTGTTTGCTTGTAAATATGTTTGTTACTCAGTCACGATCAAACGCTTTGTTCGATTTTCTTCGAATTTGACGTGGATATTCCATGAAATCATTAAAAACGACTGATTTAAGGATATAGGGAGACGGTGCAAGGTTTTTAATTTTATGATTCCGTTTCAAGTAAGTGTCTGTTTTAATGGTTTCAATGCTTGGCGAATTTTATACCATTAAAGTTTGTTAATATTGATAAAAGTAGCAATCTATATAAATAAAACGCTAACGTACGTGGCACAGAAAAGCGGTTAATTTCTCTTTTGTCGATGGCAACGATTGGTTTGCTTACGAAAGAAAACTGTTAGCCTCCTCCATATTAGGCATAGCTGTTACTATATACTTCGTTCTGGTGTAAAATAACTTTCTATCGAAAAAAATGAATTTAAGATGAAGAATTCACAATATTTCTTGCAATATAATGAAACTTGGGATGAAAGTATTCAAAAGAGATCAGTTAAAAATGAAGCAGATGGGCTTAGGCGATCCAGAGAAGATTTAGATCAACATCAAATTAGTTTGAGCCAGCGAAGATAAAATCGTGTCAATTCACAAATTGAGGTCAACATCATGGGGATTACTATTGTGAACATTGTACTTTGGTTATTTTTCTGTTACGCTTGCACCACTTGGCGCCTTTTTATTCTTGCCAAATTTTCATGGAGCGCTGAATCGCCAGTTTGGCCATAGAAGCGTTAGGAAATTCATGGTATGCAAATAACCGAGAGCAGATGATCTGAGCGGGATCAACTAGTTTAATTGTAATTTTGTAAATGCTGATAAAAGTAAAGACATTAGGGGAAAAAGGCTAAACCTTTAGAGACTGCGATGAAAAGCAGATCTTAGACCTTTTTAGAAGCCCGACCGACTGTTTATAGAATTACTATAGTAGCCATGTTTAGTCGTGGCTTACCTAAAAGATATCTGAGGAGTAAACTAGAGATAAGGAACGCAATTACCACACCACATACAAAACAAACGAAGTTATCTTAATTTGCATAAGTTAGGGGTACTTTCAAAATTTATTTTAGGGGTATCAGTACATCTCGAAGTGACACACCGAGTGTAATACATGTCTAAGCGGTATTCGACATCACGCCATGCGCTTCTCAGCATAGTCGGAGTGACAGTTGCACATGTATTTGAAAATCATCGACCCAAATCTTCCAAGTCTTGCACTGGGTATTCCATTCTTTATTCCGAGGTTTGGTTTGGTTTGATAGAGTTTACTGTCGCGAAAATCATAATTGATTATGCTGCGCCAAACATATGGTGTAGAATAAAGTCTTAGTTTAGGAGTTTAGTTAAAAGAAGTCAGTCATACGTTATAACATGTCAATTTATAAAGTCTTCCAAAAACTTACAACAGGAAAAAAGTGACCCCAAAACATGGTAAAAAAATCAGATCAAATAGTAAAAACCAATAATTTTTAAAAAGGAAAATTTCTGGATGAGGATCTTTGTGAAGGATGTCTTTTAGAGCGATACAGGAAGAGTGGAAGCAATGGATGCGTTGATGATTAAATTGTGGACATTCAATAAGAATGTGGAGAACAGTCAGTTGGCATTGGCATACTGTAGTACAAAGAGAGGCGGGTTCCCCCAATAACATATGCCTATGCGAGAATCGAGTGTCCAGGGGCGGGTTCCCCCAATAACATATGCCTATGCGAGAATCGAGTGTCCGCTTAATTCCACTACTCTTTATTCCAAGGAGAAAAAGAGTAGGGAAGTTCCGCGGGCACCTTTTTACCACGCACAGTTTTTTTTTTCAGTACGCCTGTTTCCATCAGCCTCATATACCATGCTTTGATGGCATGTCCTTTCGGAGGCAGGACCGTACCAAGGCGATCATGCGCCCCTGGCAGAGCTGTGAAAACAGCGTCCCCTTCCCCCCACTGCTTGCAACATTTGTTAGTTTTTCATCTCCTCTATGATACCCCTCCCCGGAAAGACTATCTTCTCGTAATTTTTTTCCTAGATGTGGCAAATTTTATAACTTCGTATATGAATTATTATCCTCATCCGGACCATAACCCGTCAGTAAGGCGAAATGCAGCTGCTAGTTATCTGTGAGCAGAACATCAGACATTTCTCGCAAGCCATCCTCACAGAAAACTTATTCTTTAATTTTTATTTATTTCCACGGCAGATCCTACCAATCTAATTCTTAAATCTTGTTTTTTTTAATGGCCAGTTTTGCGCCCCGTCTGCCCGCGCCTTTCGAAGGGCCATCCCCTCGGTACGGTCCTGTCTGGAGATTCACTTTCATATTTGTTTGGAACTTTCTAATCACGGCATATCCCCAAAAGAAAATTGTAGAGTGTAAGGTGAGTTTCGCGGGCACCATTTTACCACAGCAAGGGTTTTTTTTCCAGGATGCTTGTTTCCGGCAACCTCATATGCCCTGCTTTGATAGTATATCTTTCCAGAGGTTCACTTCCATATTTTTGCCCGAACTTTTACATCATACCACTGTATATGAATCTATACTGTCTATCCACTGTATATGAATCTACAGGGTGGTCATAAATTATTGGACCCATTTCAAAAATTAATTTTAAAAAAACTAATAAGGTTACAACTGCCTTTTTTCTTTTAAATGAGAGAGAAAATAAAAGAGTATTTTTCAAATAAGTGGCGTACCCTTACGGCGTTCTAAATTTGGTACAGCAGGAGATTTCTTTACGCAATGGCTACCGATCAGCAGAAGCCGATGCGCGCTTTCTGGTTTCCCTTTTTAGTTTTTTTTTGAATATCTCGAAAACTGTTCAGTTTTCAAATTACAATTGATTTAACAAATTAAAGAGAGTAAATTTCTCTACAAATAAATGCTTTTATTTTTCTTTTAGCTTTAATAGCTTCGCAGAAAATGGCTCTCACAAATGGTACCAATAATTTGCGACCACCTAGACCGCCGTCACGGCGCGTTACCTATCTGAAAAAAAAACTTTTTTAAGTGCGCTCTCATTTTTAAAAAACCGTAGTTGTAACATTATTAGTATTTTTTTATTAATTTTTAAATGAGTCCAATAATTTATGACCGCCCTGTATTTCATATTATGTGCACATATTAATATTACAAACAAGAAGTGTAAAAACTATTTTCTATCACGCATTTTTGTTTCATTGACTTGTAATAAACACGCTTCAATAATTTATTTCAGGTATGCGATGTGATCGCGTACATCGTTGCAGATCAGGTTTAGAATGCATAGTAAGTTCATATTTACTCCTTAAATTTTGATGCGTTGGTTTACTACAGAATATCGACAAATAAAAATTAGACTAACATCGATTATCACAAAAATTGTATTGATTCCTTGCCGATTATGATAATAGAAGTGCAATTTCAAAATAAATCTTCAACATTTTCTAGCTAAGCAGAAATGTTCAACTTGACATATATAATGTTGCCACGTCATCAATAAATCGATGCCTAAGAAGTGCCAAAGTTGTTTTTGTGCGACCAAAATTAATATGTATTTATTACTGAACTTACAAAAGAATAATGCATGTATAACAAAATATCAAAATAAAATAAGCCAGTTATATTTAGGTAGATTTACATTAGGATAATTAATAATAATGATAATTAATATTAGATAATTATATTTATGATCATAAATATTCTAGATATGGGAGCATGAAGTGGTGTTATATATATATATATTTAGGTGAGTAGTAAGGATATAAGTAAGGTGAGCTATGCATTATATTTGAACTAAATGTGGTGATTTTTTATCACGATATAATGTTTATAGGCAGGCATACTTTCTAAAAATTACGTCATGTGATATGTTTCATGCAAAAATCGTTCAAAACGCTTTATATGGTAGACTGTTGGACCTAGAGCTACAAAATTTCGTATGTAGTTATTTCTTCGGTAGTAGGTGCTCACTAAGAAAAGTTAAAATTTTATATAGATTTTTAATTAAAAATTAATTGATTCTTCCGAGCTTTCTCTACAACTTCGGAGTATATTATAGCCGAAAAACTATTTTTACACCACTTTAAAATACAATAAATAGCCTTCCACTGATACAAATTTTATTTTCGCACACTTTTTGTCTAATTTTAATAAATTTTTATTAAAATTCAAAAATTTAATTAAAGTATATTTTACAACAATACTTTTCATTTTTCAGTTAGCGCGTTTAAACACACGCGCATTGCAGCAATATTAAATGCATTTTTGAGTGGCACCTTTTCTATATAATTTTAAAAAATAAATTTGCTGAATTTTAATTAAGCTGCTAAATTTTAAAAAATAATTTTAAAAACAGAGGAATCAAGCCTGAAACGTTATCAAGCTACGATATTTCGGACTAGAGGTTCTATTTTCCAATATGTATTTATTTATGTTTGTGCCTAAACATATCATTCTAAAAAAATTATGAAGAATTTATATTATGGACCAAAAGTAGCATATTAGAATACTGAAATAATTTAACCCTTTGCAGTCCAAAAGCTTTTTTCAAAAGCTGTCTATCATGTTCAAACTATTTTCACTGGATTTATTAATAACTACATTTTAAGGTAATTTAAGGTATAAAAAATAACTTGAATAAAAAATGTCGAGTCCACCTCGAGAAGGGAAATGCCAGTAAAAAATCTGATATCGAGTCCACCTCGAGATGGGACTGCAAAGGGTTAAAGTCTAAAACACACAGAGAAAGAAAGAAAGAACACAAATGCATCATATTTTATAGCCATTCCAATTTCATTGACGCAAAATGCAGAAAAATAGTATTCAACAGCGTTCACAGCCTTTCCCATCCTGTAATCAAAGCTTCTACCAAATCGTTGACATCATAGTTTGTACGACCTTCAAAAAATAAGGACGTAAGAACTTGGACTAGGATTTTGCTAAAATGCAAATAGCTTACATTTTCACAATATGTTCATAGTCTTTTTCAATAATAAACAAAAAGTAAGTAAACGTTTTACAGAAATAAATTCATATATAGTTTATCGGTTACCATCATCTGTAGAATTCTTCTATTGCTTAACCCCTTAACAGTTTTATTTTCTTTGCTATCTAATAAGATGACCCCTTCTGTTTAGGGGTTGTCGTTTTCTTTCATCTTAGAAGGTATATAATAGTTGAAATGTTTATAGATTCTACGTAATTTTTGTGTAAAATTATAAAGCTAATTAATAATTGAATTTTAATTTTAAGACTAAAAATGCGATAATTCAATGCACGAGTACTTTCGGGCTTCTAAGTTAAACGGTTAATTATCACATATCTATAGAATAGTCACTGGACAGAAAATTTCCAACATTTGATATTCGAGCAGACAACTTCTAAAAGGTTGGAATTCATGTTTTGGATCGCCATTACTTATCACTTATGATCAAGGTAAACAATTCAAAACACAGCTGTTTCAAGAATTGACAAAATTAACAGGATTCAGACAAAACAGAACTACATTGTAACACCCACAGGTAAATGGCTGCATAGATAGTGACTTACAATAAAGCATAATTCTAAAATCTGATTAGGAACAAACAGTTACATATTTTATATTAGAACAAAGAAGCGTAAAAAGAATACTGAAATATAAAATTATTAACATGAAGTTGAGTCGTTTTGGACTTTGATCTATTCTCGCTCTGATATGGTACCACAAGTCAAATTTAATTTTTTACATAGAACTACGCAAACTGGAAGCAATTCAACAAACAGCAATAAACTATCTGCTCTTCTACGAACTCCATTTCCTAAGACTTGAGGGACAGACTACAGAATGTCGTTAAGTGTGTGGAATGGAAGTTATATATAAGTTATTATAAGTTATACAGCAGTCTTCTTTTAATGCAATTTTTTGGAAATGTAGCACACGAATTTTTTTTAATGCTTTGTAGAAACATCTACATCTCAGTATGTGCATTTGGGAACTGATTTCCCTTTGTTTTATTGCGTCCATTAAGTGTAGTTAAATGTAGGGTTCGTTTGGTATAGTATTATTAGTACAGGTTGTCCATAAATTGTTGTCGGAGTTTCCTTACCTCATATATTTGATTAATAAACATGGCGATTGATTAATAAACATGGCATATTCATAAAGTAAATCTTAATATTTTTTTAATAACACAAACAAAGCTATGTAATTTCCACATGGCAGACTTTCGCAGTATGTAAGCCATCGGCACTTGGCTGGAAATTGAGTTCAGTCTCGATGTGCCTAGGTTAAGTTTAGTAAAATGCATGCACTCTTTGTACGAGAGCAGTTAAGTATTTAAGTATCTTGGATGGAATAACAACAGCAAAACTTCTAAGAGGTGGCAGCTGTCCAAAAGCCTTTAGTACAAAAATTGTGGTAACCTTTCGTGGCACGTTACACATCGAGGCTGAACTCAACTTCCAGCCAAGTGACGATCCGCGAAAGGCTGCCATGTGGGAATTATTTAAATTTGTTCATGTTATTAAAAATAATTTTGAATTGTATTTTATGAATATGTAATAATATTTTTCGACACGTTCTTTAATCGTAAGTTGCAAGATAAGGGAACCTCGACAATAATTTATGGACATCCTGTATATCTCAGTATGTGTATTCGTCCCAATCACTACGCCACAGAGTGCCCATTTACCAGCTCTTTTCACCACAAGAAACCAGCACGGGAGGATACAGCACAGTATATGAGGATCTCTGGTGGAGACGAGTGATGGCATCAACACACTCTCGAGCGAAAATTAGGGATTTAATGGATTTCATTAGAAAAATATATTTTATTTCTAGCCTCCTAATTGAAAATTTCGTAACAAATTCTTCATGATCATTAACTGGAAAGACGTTTCACTTTCGCTTCTGTCATCTTTTAAACATTTAGCATTTTTTTTTTTTGATTTTTACTTTTCTCTTTCAATCTATTCATTTTAGGCATGTCGATGTCCAAAATTATGTTCCGTTAATATTATGTGTTCATGTTATTCAAAATTATATTATTCAAATTCTGAATTTGTAAATTTATTTTTCGGCTCTCAATAAAGCTTCTCGCATACCTATCCAACCGACAAGGAGCCGCCCAGCTCCGAGTTGGGGGGTATGCGTGGTGATAAAGTATCTGTATTTGGAAACTGATTCCTAATTTTTTTATTGTGTCCAATAAGCGTAGTTAAATTCAGCGTTCGTTTGGTATAGCATTATTAGTATAAATTATCAAACGTGCTTTCGGTAGTTTAACTAGTTGGTTCCCGAATGATGTTGAGCATGATAAAAAATAAGTGACGAAATATATTTCTGTTCGTAATGTTTAATTATGTTGCAGCAACAGCAGGATAGTTTCTTCGGAGAGAAAAGATGCCAGGATCCATCCACTACTTCAACAACTACGACCTCCCCTCTTCCGACGTCGACATCTACATTTATGCCCGACTCAACTGTTACATCTACTGTTAGCGACTCTACTATGACTGTTTGACTCCCCTACTCGGTGAAGCAAGTCTATGATGATGTATTATTCTTGAAATTTGAATGAATTTGGATTGGCTCTTTTTAAATTGTTGTAGTTGAAGCAGAAATAAAATATCTTATGGCTATTAATATTTATTTTTCTTTTAATTTCCTGTTCATTATTTTCAAATCACTGCTTTTTAAAGAAAATGAAACACCATGAACACCAAAGAATGATTGGAACCAAACCAGGTTCGCATACAGGGTGACTCAAAATAACGTTGACAAAATGAAAGGGTAAATAAGATAAACACAGACAAACAAATTTAACAGTCGGAATCGCGAAGAGATCTTTTAAGGCAATATACAGGGTGTTCAGAAACGCCGTTTACCAACATAAGGGGTAGATCAGGCATATAGGAAAAAGTCATTTTTGCTATAGAACATGCTGTCGGAAATATAAATGGGATCCACTACTGGGGACTCTTTGTCAGTGAAATAAGTAAAAAGTAAAGAACGAGTGAAGTAAGTCAATATAATGTATTGTCACCGAAAACACACAAGCATACGAAATTTGAGAGCCCTAACAGATTAGGAAGCGAATGAAATTTCAATTATAAAATTCTATCTTTACAAGCGTGAAACAAGTCAAGTTAAATAACGGAGTGCAATAATAAGAGGCAGAAATTGTTTTTTTTTTATAGTCGTGGCTCTCGAATGAAATCAATTATTGCTCATGCAATGTATGGTAAATTAATAATGAGCCCAAATGCGTATTTTGCAGGAAGAAGAGGTATGTGATGTTACCGTTCAATATAAAACAACAAATTCAGATGACATATATAGTTAACCTTGTCATGCATCTCTAATGTCACAGGAATTAATTCTATACTACAAAGCAGAAGAGAAACATGCGCTGATTATTGAAAAAATAGCAGCGAATGCCGTTTGAAATAAGTAACTATCTACATTTTCTTATGTATTCATGGAGGCTAAACATTTGGATGCGTCTAGTACACAGACTATCCAAGTATAAGTTTCAATGAAAATTGATAATATTCGTTCAGAGAACTAATTGCAGTTTTATACATAGAATATTATGAGTTAAAAAGCTGTCCATCGTACTGCTTTAAAAATATTGCATTTTCACATTTTTATTCAATCAAGTCCGAGCAGTGCTATATGTAAACAATTTCACCTGCATCTCTTGGATTTCTTTTCATAATAATTGAACAGTTAAACGGAAAAAGTTGGGTATGTAATGTTTTATGTACACAGTTCATTAACGAATAGCAGGTGAGAGTCAGTGAAACGGTATTATCATTTTAAAAGCTAAGAATATGAGCCGTTTGGCGTTCTCTAATAGTTTTAGAATTATGCAGGAGACAGCACTGGGATTGATTACTGATATTGATCTTTTTTATCTGAAATGAGGCGAGCTGATACTGGGCGCTGAAATACTGATAAGGTGTAGTTAAGTTACTTTAAAGTCTCGTTTTGAGGCAACACGAGGAATATTTTGGAAAGGAACTCGTCATTTTTAACCACGGCCGGATGGCGATACCCGAGTTGGCATCTACTTTCTAGGCTTCGTCATCGCACCGGCGGGGGGATGTTTGACCGGCGCCAGGACCACATGCATGGTGAATCTTCAGTGGAGTCTTTCGAACTTGGAACCCTCTGGCTCCGACGACGACACCTTACCACAAGGCCACCGCGGCCGCGAGGCATTAGCAGATAAGGAGCATATACAGTAATGAGACCACCTATTAAGAACAAATGAATAAATAATTATGCATAGAATTATAACCAAAAAATATAAGGAATAAAAACATGATCAACCCCTTACCAGTGTAGCATCCTGTACCGTCTAATTAGATGACTCCACTTCTGTTTTGGGAATGTGTTGTCGTTATGATTCAACTACACATCCACAGAACAGTCGAGATGTTAATGGATTACCGGTCATTTTTGCCTTGAATTATGACGTCTATGAATGACTTAATTTTAGATTATAAGTGTAAAAATATATATACCATACTTCGATGCACGAACTGAGTGCGGGAGACTCTGGTAAGGGCGGGTTAATAATGCATTACTTGTATCTGCATAATTGCATTTTCGACCTGCTGTTACAAAATGCATTTTTATTAATTGTTATGCCTATATAACTAGTAGTTTTGTGAACGTAGATCTCACGTAAAAAAAAGAAATCTAAGGTCTGCAGTTCGTCGCAGCCTTTAAAGATTAAGCCATTTTTTTCCGAATGCATATTATTTACCACGTCTCTGCTTTTATCAGTATTAAAAAATTACAATTAAATGTCTTCTTTTATCAGTATTAACGAAATTGCAATTAAATATTTCACCATTAGCAAAACGATTCAAATGTTTTAATGGTATCAAACTAGCCCATTGAACCTCCAAATACTAAACCATTCACACAAACGGTCTCCATCAAGAAACGAAATAAAAACACAACAATCTTCATATACAAGGTGTTTCAAAGAAATAGATTAGTCATAGAGAAACAAGAAATTTTCAAATTAGAACATGGGGTCGGAAATGCAAAGGAGATTCTCTATGGGGGGTGCTCTTTGTCAGTGAATTAAATAAAACAAAACGATACACCAAATGAGATGTACAACACAGATTGTATTGAATACAAATTTCCAATAGTACAACAACCCAATTTCATGAATAACTACATGCGAAACGTGTATGCCTAAAACGGCAAGTCCTTTGAACTCTTACTTAT
>BGPR01018301.1:15658-31062 GCA_013235015.1 Araneus ventricosus | reverse complement strand
TTTGCTGTGGTGAGATTTATGCAAAGTTGAAGAAAGTGTATGGGGAAAATTATATTTTTTATGTATTATTATTATTCCATGTATTATTATTATTGTATGTACTTGTTTTGATCAATAAACTTTTTACGCACCCCATCAAAACTGTAAACCGGAGGTTTTTATCTCTGGAGTCAGGGGCGTGTAGTTACTGTAACGTAATGTTTGAGTCGCCTAAGAGTTTATTAATTGCTTAAAAAAAATTCGAAAGTGATGACTTGCAAAACATTGATAAGTGTCAAAGCATACAAGATGTGCGTTCAGCTATATATGGAAATCATCGAATCATTATTCTTGAGTTATCTGAAGACTGCAGAATCAGCTATGATTTAATTCATTATATTCTGAATGAAGATTTGGGTATGGGATGTACGTTTGCCAAGTTTGTGTTGACACTTCTATCTGAAGATCAAATAGAAGACTGGCTTTCAGCTGCGCTCAGTGTCCTTGAAGTTGCCTAAAATGAGGAAAACTTTCTGAAATGATTGTAGCAGGGGATTAAATGTAGGTGATTCAAGGAGATCGGGCATTCAAAGATATAGAGCGTAGTTTCCAATTAAAATTTTTCTGCCATAACAAATGTGACGACAGCACAATACATGCATTTTTCAAAGTTCTACTGTACAGAAGTGGCGGGAGCTACGACCTTGAAATTTTCAAAGCATGCTTGGAAGGTTCAAGATCAACATCTGCCAAGTACCTTCGCTCTGCTTGTTTCAACTTAGAGTGTAAGGCACCAGTCCCGATACTTTTAGATCACCACTCTTATTGCTTTAATTTCATTAAAAATGTCATCCACAAAATCTCAAAAGTTGTGCTTAATTTCTACTTCCTCGCCTACGAAATATCAAAAAAGAAAATGTTCTAAATTATCAAGAAACTCGACCTAAAGGTTTTGATGACTCCCCTCGTTTTAAATCTCCCTGCGACCGGGAAACTCATTTTTGAATTTTGTATGCCTCACTGTGAACACGATAACTAAAATCACATGGTAGACAGATGAGATTTGGTATAGAATAAGATTTCGATCTTTAAGATCGCCTCTCTTAATTTCATTCAAAATGTCATTCACAAAAACTCAATAGCTATGTTTAATTGTTGCTCCCTCTTATATGAAATATCAAAAAAGAAAATATTCTGAATTATCAAGAAACTCGATCTAAAGGTTTTGATGACTCTCCTCGTTTTAGATCTCTTGAGACCGGAAAAACCATTTTGGAATTTAATCAACGTCCAAAGGGTCATCACCCAACCGATTCCTCAAAAAGAGATTTTTGACAAAACAAGCAAAAAGAATAACTTATGAAATGTAAAAAAATTGTGCAATAGAATAGCCTAAAGAAAAATAAAACTTATGAGATTTGGCATCTTTCCATCAATACTTAAAATCTTAAATGCATTATGGGAAATCTATTAATGCGCACGTGAACACGATAATTCAAAACCACACCGAGCTAGATTGGTATGGTTATATCTGCATATGTTTTTATTATTAGGATTGCAGATCTGTATCTATAAGACAAACCTGCAAATGGGTTGAATTTCGGCTAATCTGTGTAATGGTGTGCATTTGAACACAATAAACTAAAAACGCAATAAGCTGGAAGAGTGAATTTTAGCCTATAATCTTAACACCAAAATTCTACTTAATTCTATTTAATGTTATGCTTAGTCTGTCAAATATTAGATTACTTGATTTTTTTATCTGGTCCGTTGAATGTGAACACGGTAACTCAATAATGCAGCAACCAAGATAAATGTAATTTGATATGTGATCTTGACACCAATATTTTAGATCCGTTTCAAATTTTGGATCCAACTGATCAGTGGGAACTGGTCCAAAATGCATACTCGATTTTCTTCACTATGTTACGAAGCTAAACAAAAAACGCGCTATATTATGCACATACATGATGTGTCCGTGGTTTTTTATTTCCAATCCGGCTACAGCAAAAGTGATAGTTCTTAGATGATGAGTACAAATAATTATAATAAAAGATACAACAGTAACATACTACATGGAAACTGATATGCAAATTACAATTAAAACTTAAAATAACTTTCTTCATAATGGAGTAATTTCTGATGCGTTAAATCCTCATGTTGCAGTGGTGTAAAAGTTGAGAGGGTGGAGTGCCGGCTCAGTTGTCATTCTCATCAATTAACTTTAATTCAAAAATGCGAGATCCGAACAAAAATAGTTCATGGGTAGTCTCAAAGTGGGAGTAGCCATTAACTAGGCAAGGTTAATCTGCATTGATAGAAAAAGAAATGCTATACTTTATTTTAAGTTCAAATAATTGTAATTATTTAAAAAGGGCGTCCTCAACTTCAGGCAGAGTTCCGTTCCGATTTACAAATAACAAGTCGGATTTATATTTTTCACCGCAATTTTCGTTCACATTTTTATTCTTTTCCCTCGAACGGTATGCTCGCTGGGGGGTGGGGTGGGGAGGAGGGTCATATATCGGCAAAGTTCTTTTTATAATCACCCCGTATAAGTAGCTTATAGTATATGAAGTAACATAATGGTTATAATGATCATAATATAACATGTGTCCGCCGAATCGTATTAAGCTTTACACCTTTTGGGTAAAATGGGCCAGCATGAGATATAAAAAATAACATCTGTAAAATAATAAATTTAAGCTGGAAATATTTAAGTAAAGATGTTGTAAATTTACTCTGTCCTCGTCAGGTACTTGACAAATCTTTTCCATTGCCTTTGAAAAGTCATATCCAAATTGAGCAATTCCACACTTGTTGAATTCATCAATGACCCAGTCTTAACTCTGAAATAAGAATTTTAGTATTGTGAGTATATCAGCAACAAATAGGTTTATATTATTTATTTACAAAAAATTTTCTAATGCATAAACTATGGACTCGTATATTGTAAGAAAAAAGAAATCGATTTAACGTACTTAAGTCGGAGATTAAAACTTTAAAAATTACTCTATGGATGCTCATATAAACCTGGTAGAAATATGTTTTAAAAAATTGAACAGAAAAAAAATTCAGGCATTTTTTTTAACAATAGGGCCTTTTAAATTAAATAACTAGATTAAATAAATAAAACCACTGCAGCGTAAGGACCGGGGGAAAGGGGGTATAGACGCCCTGGGCGCCAATTATAAGGAGCGCCATGGGGTCGAATCCTACTGCTTGTATACCACTTTAAATGAAAAATATGATGAGTGGGAGTAAAAATAATACCATACTCCTGGCACAATTTGTGCTTGTTAAGCCACTGATGACGAACGGGATAAAAAAATCATTTCTGGGAGCCACTTACTTTCGCTACGCCACTGACCGTGGTGACAAAACGTTAATGCGTTTATTTCAATTTTAATGTCACATACGATGAGGGGTGAAAAAAATACCATACCCCGGGCGCCGTTTAAGCATAATAATTCATTGATGATGTCGGGAAGGGGCGAAAAAATCATGTAGTGACCCGGGCGCCACTAACCCTTGCCACGCCACTGTAAAACCAAGCAAACGCGTTTTTGCATTGTACATCTCGAATATAGCAGTACATTCTGTCTGAGAAATATTACATAGTGAGTTTTAATAACATACAATTTGACCCTTTTTTGACATAGTGTGTAGTGTTTGACAATCGGTGAGAAAATACATACACGATTCTCTTCACTAGGCGAAGATAAACACGAAACGTACAATATTCTGTAATATGGTGTGTCACGAAACGTTCAATATTCTGTAATATGGTGTGTCACGAAACGTACAATATTCTGTAATATGGTGTGTCACGAAACACTTTTTTTCCAAATTCCAAAATTTTAAGTCCATAAAAAGTTGTCACTAAAGTCACATATTTACCAAAAAAAAGTTTTAGTCAAATTGAAAAGTGAATTCAATCCAGTCTCAGGGGAATGAGCCTAAAATGTGATTTTTTTTGTCATATAAAGGTACATTTTCAATTTTTTTAAACAGCATAAATAAAAATATTTAATTTTCAAGTACAAAAATGTAAAGTTTAGAATGCTAATTAACAGTAAAAAAAATATTATATCTGTCATGGGAAATTTAGGTCTCCAGGATTAGCAGTAAAATTATCAATTTTTAGCAAAATAAATGTCTATTGTTGCCGGTTTCATTTTCTTCTAGTCTACAATTTTATTAATAAATTTCTTGTGATCATACAAATTAAAAATATTTTAAAACTGAAATGTGTTTACTAGACACAACTTATTTTTTATTTTATGAAATTAAGCCTATTTTTGGTGTAAGAGAAATAAAACTAAATTAACCTTTAAAAGAATTTTATCAAGAAACTTATCACAAATATCATTCAGTATTCAAATGTATTATATATTTAATCGCTATAGAAAATAAAATCCTATTTCGTATTTGTTCCTTGACTGTTCTAGTTGTAGATGTAAAGTTTCGCTTCATTTCAAACTTTGGAAGGTATTTTCTGTATACCAATCCCCTGATGTAAGGAACTCATCTCGATGTTTGAAACCACAAACCTGCTTAGAAGCTTTTGTACGCTCCTTTACAATTCTTTCTACTGCTTGTGTGTGCGAAGGAATTTTAAACTCCTTTCTATCGCCTGTTCCTGTTTCCACGATTAACTTTAGCTGTTATTTGCTTAAGGTATCCGACTAGGTTAAAAAAGCGATTTTCAAAGAAAAATTCAAAAACTTTTTTATGATCTAAAAATAAAGCCACAACTTTTAAAATTCTAAAACAGTCTTTGTTTGTATTCTTATTCCTTGAATATTTATTCCTTAAAATTTATTTGAACTAATGTGTTATTATATTTTTTAAATACGTTTTCTGAAAAATTAAAATTTCACTAAAATTGGTCCACGAGAAACGTGATATGTCCAAAACAAATCATTAAAATTCCTGGAAATTTGGTACACAGGTGTAAAAAACCTTTGAGGGTGTAATAGACCGCAGATTTTATGATAACTTTATTTAGTCATGTTTTTCAGTCACTTTTAGTTTGACATATAGGATAATTTTGGGAAAAAAATCAACGACGCCAAGTTTGTTTGTTCATAAAATATTTATTTATTAAAATAAATTTTATCTTGCTGTCCATTACATTCTAGATAATTTGAAAAGTACGCATGAGAAATTAAAATTTATGCCCCATATTTTTTCAATTATGCTATTTTTCTTACCATTTAAATTTTTATTAAAATTCTTGAAAAAAAAATTATTTTCAAAATCTACTGATGATATATGAATTTTTATTTCTAATTGTGACTATTTAAGCATATTTTTGTTATTTAACTCTATAAATCTTTTTGCGCATGCTTATTTTTTTAATTTTTTCTCTGAACCTAGTAGGGTACCTTAAGTTGGTAATGAGAGGTGGTTCCGTTACTTTTGCAGACTGCCAATTAATGAGTGCTATCTAGTCTTAAGCTTCAAAATTAACTTGTGGTGGTTTGAAAACCCTTTTTGGTTTTAAGTCTGTTCGTCAAGCTTTTTGTATCTTTGCTTGCCAGACATCTAATAGTTTTCCGAGAATCAAACAGCACTCCCAAATGGAGATGTTCTGTGTGTACTATAAAATCATTTCTCCGTACAGTTGATTGAACTATTGTTACGATCTTAAAATATTAAATCTTATCTTATCTTTAGCCTTAAGATCACCTTCTAAGGACTTGATGAATTGAACGATCTCAAAAAGTTTGCGCAAACTTTTATGACAAACTCATCTATTTTTTCAACCGCGGGGTTGGACCAACTGATTCATTATATAAACGTAAAATTTGGTTTGCCATTGTCAGCCATGTGAGATTTTTCCAGAGTTTCTGCTTAACAACTCTTGGAGATATTCTCCTGATAGTACAACCTGATATATACAGGGTGTCCAACAAAGGACTCCCTGATTTTAAAATTAAATAACTCGGCAACGGAGATCGATAGAAGATTGAAACCGGTGGAATGCTTAGTCTGAGAGCAGTAAAAATCTCATACAGAAGTTTCAAAATTAGTCACAAATCTTGCCGACAGGTGGCGCTGTACGTTGCAATCGCTATTCAGAGTCCGAGAAGAAAGCTGTAAACTGTCATTTGCAAGCAATCGTTGCAACCACATCACAATCGATTCAAAATGTGCATTTTTCGTGCTTGCATAGGACAGTTTACAGCTTTCTTCTTGGACTCTGAATAGCGATTGCAACGTACAGCGCCACCTGTCGGCAAGATTTGTGACTAATTTTGAAACTTCTGTATGAGATTTTTACTGCTCTCAGACTAAGCATTCCACCGGTTTCAATCTTCTATCGATCTCCGTTGCCGAGTTATTTAATTTTAAAATCAGGGAGTCCTTTGTTGGACACCCTGTATATGCCAGAGGAATTTCTGGTCTGTGCTCAACTCATTGAAATCAATCTCTCGAAAAATGTTATCTATTTTATTGTATTCAATAACTGGAAAATCTTGACAACTTCTTAAATGTTTTCATGTTAGACCACTAAAAGAAGTAGGTCCGGAAGTTGGACCATCGAGGGAAAAAATAACTTTCCTAAGATATAAATCGTTTAAATGAAGCAAACAAACCACTGTTCATAGTGGAAGTTTTGAAGCATTTTCGATTAAGATCAAGATTATTAAACATAATAAAAAATGAATAAATCTCCTTCTTCCCGTGTCAACATTTCATAACAACTCTGAAATCTCTCATATTTTCCTAAAGAATAAAAAATTATAAAAATTTATAATTTGCATTTTTATAATCAACCTTGTTTTTTAATACAAAATAAGAAATTTCAGGCAGAAAAAATCCGCATTTACGTTATTGTAAGGTCTTAGCCCAGTGGTACTGGGGTCTGATCAGATATCACAAGACACAGCAATACAGGAAAATAATATTAATTAAGATTTCTTGATAAGGGAACTTTTTACAAGAAATGTACATAAATAAAATCATTAAATAATCTGGCTAACTCAGGATGAGATAGCGAGAGTCAAAAGTTCATAACTGGGTTCGATCGCAGTTATAGGTGTGAGTTTACTCGTACGTTATCGTTTAGGAATCGATTGAAGAAAACTGATGAAGCTCAGTAAAAGTTCAACTCAGGGAAAGTTCGAAGTCCGATGGCCGGAAATAGAAATTTGAGGGATTCTACCGCTCAAAAAGTTGAAATAACTTCCAAAGAGTTATGTGGGTTACCAAGGTAGGTAATTGGCAGTGAGGTATTGCACGCTCACTATTTGAGAATAATTCCGAAGAATTCTAAGATGCTTTTCAGCTCTCTAAGAGCTTATCCAGCCAAGGGTTGGCTAGCGATTTTCACGGGACTAGGCACCCGTACAAGTACAGAATCTCGAGCTGAGACCTGACTTCAAATATCACCGATCTCGAGTATCAGGATCCGAATCGGAATAAAACTCCGAATTCTATCCAATCTCAATATCCTCGTCTACGCCAGTCTTCCAAACTCCAACTTAAAAACCCCTTTGACCATCCCCTCTGAGGCGTGGTCGAAATATTACGTGTTCGTGATTTGTCGGGTGGTTGATTGTGGTCACCCAACCGCAACCCACAGCTATTTTTCCCTTCTCATCATTCGCAGAGGGTTGAACTTCAAAGGGCCACTTTGTCGGCAAGTCAAAATGTGGCCGCAACTCGGGAGGTCCGACGGGCGCGTGTGCTTTCAAGAAGTTGCGTGAGCCAGGACGTGATTTACGACCCAAGCTAACTTCGCGGCTTCCTTTCTCTTCTTGCTTTCGGCGAGTTCGTTGGGGGTCTTCTCTCGTGGGAATTTGCGGGCTCTGGGACCTCACATTATCAATGATGCTAAAGTACTTCAGTACATCCTGATGCTCGTACAGTATTGGTCAAAGCAAACAATAATTATTAAATTATTGCTTTATAAATTTATAATGAAATAGGAAATTATTTATTATTTGTTATTTGCAATTTAGAATTTCGTAGCGAAGCTATTACTGAACTTGTAGTGTTTTTCACACCTTTATTTAACTTAATTTGTCTCATGTTATAGAGATGTAATATTTTAATAGATTTTTCACTCATTTCTTGATGTCCTAGAGTTTTGAAATTTTGAAAACATGTGTATTTTTTAATAACAATACACTATCTTATTTTTTCCAGAACATATTATCAATTAAACGATTAATTAAATTAAATTCTAATTTCATTCCAATGGAGCCACCTGAGGGCACATTTGAAAAGGTGTATTTCAAGATGCCTTAATATTTACAATAAGGGATTATATATTAAAGACTAAGAAGTTGAAAATAATTAAAATAAAAACATTCCTTTTCTCTAATTCCTGTAGTAAAAGAGCTCTCATAACGCGTGTATACTCGGAAAAAAATTGAATAATACATGTATGAAGAAAAAAGAAACGTTAGTCGTTCATGTCAACTCTTTATTAGAGAAACACACATTGAAGATTGGAGAAATAAATATATGGCATAGTACCATTCGGACTTCCAAAATTTGTAAAGGTGATGCCCGAAATATGGTAAGAGATGTTAGATACATAGCCAAGATGGCAATTGAAGGATTATCACACTGTTTGGAACCTTTGTTTTGATGTTGACCTTGGATGCCTTAACAGAGAGAATAGCGCGAGAATAGAATATATAGTTAAGAAAGATTCTGGTGTGCAGATCCGAAGAGTATGGAGGCCAGGTTGTGGGATCTTTATCTCCAGTCGATCACTTTGGGGACTGATGTGTCTCAAAAGTGACTGCTAGCATGTGTATAAAAGGTATGCAGAAGCACCACTGGATATAAACTACATATCACGTTATGCAATGAGTAATACAGACAGCAATGAATTAGATTTTCTTTCTCCAGAAGCACATTTAAAATATTCTGGAAAATGTTAAGGACCTACAATCCAATTATGAATATTGTCATGCAAACGTTTTTCCTTAATCACTTTTCTTATTTCTGTAAAAAAATCAACATGGACAAGTAATGTTTCACTTTTCCTAGCAGTATGAGTGAATTGCACGAGCCGTTAATCCTATGCCGAAGATCGTTTGTCTTGATGCGCATTGCCATCCCTCATTTTTTTGCTTTCACATACGTGTATACAAAGAGGAAGTATCCTAACCGTCAAACATTTGAGATAAGAGAGAGCTTTTGATGAATTTCCGCATTTGATACCCCTTAGAGTTCGAGATAACTATTTTTGGAATTATGTTTGTATGTCAGTCTCTGACAAGATAACTACAAAACAGAAAGAGCTAAATGCATAAAATTTAACAAGCAATCTGTATACTAAAATTGTAGATGCCTTTCATATTTTGGACCAAACTGTCAGAGGGAAGTCTTTTTGTTTATCCCTATACATTTGAATACGATGGCTGACAAACTCAGCGATCCAGACGAATGAAATCTGAGCATTTGGTTTGGTGATCTTAATTATAGATCTCTTTTAACTTTCGGACCAAATCCGTCAACAGACTGTATATCTGTAGAACCGGCCTCTTTGTGGGACGGGGGTGGTCTAGCAGTAAGTTCTCGGTTTCGGGTCCGAAGGGTTCTAGGTTAGAAAGCCGATTCCACTGAAAATACACCGTGTATGGGGCCTGCTGCTCGTTAAATGACACTTGGTGGACAAACTTCCTCCCGCTAATGTGGTTCGGAACTTTCGAAAGGTGTGCCAGCACAGGTGTAGTCCTTGTCATACAGTGGCGTAACTAGGGTGGGCAGGTGGGGCAAGTGCCCTGGGCGCAATTGCAAGGGGGCGCAAAATTAAGGAATTAATTGGTTGTATTTAATATAGAAGCTCTTATTCGAAAGATTCTTAAAAATTGAAATAGTTTCAACAAAGTGTGGGGAAATCTCAAGGATAGAGTCATTTTTACAACCCGGAAACCTCAAGCTGCGACAAAATAACAAGTAATATTATACTTCAGAGATTTTCTGACTGAAATCCTCATCGCGAAATTAAAAACTCGTTTAGAGCTCCCACCCTACCGGGACAAAAATTAGTTTCTTGATTGGGTGAGAAATAAGGGAAGTTGGTTAGGGATAATTATCTCCGAAAGGTTCCTGTTTCTTTCTTCTAATATTGTGATAGTTTGATTGTATTTACTAGTTTATTTATGTTTTTGCTCTAATATGCAAATGCTCATAACTATTAACATCATATTAGAACTTTCATTTAAAACAAATCACTTCACTAAGATATTTAATATATTTTCTCATTCAAAAATTAGAAGTTTCAGTAGTTTAGAATGTTACTACACCTGTTGATTATCATAACTCAAAATTCACTGCTATTTAGCCTCAAGATGAATATTCACACATATCAGTAATCTTAAAATCTCATAACCTTAACATCAATTAATTTCAAACAAATTCACAAACCACCATCTAATATCACCACTTAATGAAATTCTTAGCAACAGGCATAAGATGCATTTTCAACTTAACTTCTATCTCAAATATCTTTTAATAACATCCATAATTAAAAACAATAACTTAGAAGGTGATTAACTATATGCGTTGTGTAGTTTTAGAAGAATTGTTATCGTCAATAACCCAAAAATCTCATTTTCTTACACAATGCTTAAGTATTTGGTAAGAAAAACAAAGCCAAATTTTGTAAATCTAACACATTTATTAAACAATTATACGAAATTTCAATATATATATAAAATCATTGATAAAACAAAAGAATATTCACATGCTGTATCATCAAATCATCACTTAATAATACATTATCATCATAAGAGTCGACCCTTTCTTAACCAAATCCCTAATTATATGTTTTTAATAAACTCCAATATTTTACCCTAACAGCCTATTCACTTTAAAAATATATAAAATTGATCATTTTTAGGTTTAAATGAGTGGCCATCTCTAATTTAAATTTTAGTTGATGCTCAAAACTTCTTACAATAATTCTTTCCCTAAAAATGTTAAGGTTTTATTCAGACAATTATATTTAATTAATTCAAACACACATAACTTCTCATCACAACAGATGTCATCTTCATATGCACTAGATGCTAGCACTACTTCTAGACAACATACATTGATTTATACACATTTACTGACGTTAAATC
Organism: Araneus ventricosus; assembly: GCA_013235015.1. Lineage (NCBI taxonomy): Eukaryota > Metazoa > Arthropoda > Arachnida > Araneae > Araneidae > Araneus > Araneus ventricosus. Next base: position 19,984 of record BGPR01018301.1, on the reverse strand, counting down.
ATTTAAAAAAACAACATTCTGTAAATAACTTAGATATTCTATATTCGAAATTGATGTAATATCCATGGATTTGCTTACACATTCACAATAATCATATAATATTAAAAAATTTCATGAAGCATAATGATTTCAGTATTCTATAAACCTTTTAATTCACATTACATTATTAAACATTCTAACATGATAATTAATTTTAAATTTAATATTTTCATCCTCATCACAATTCCTGAATATCCTAAATTTCCTTTTTTTTTGAAATTACTAATTTTGATGTCTAAGATTATAACTTACAATCGTTACAAATTAAATTATTTGATGTTTAAAATTACACGTTACATTACCCACGAATTAAATTATCTGATGTTTTAAAATTATCACATTACATTTTATCAGCTTATTAAGTTAATTTAATTTCTCAAAATATAAAATAAGGGTTAAGGAATACACTTATCTTTATTTGAAGATGACCGCTGGAAAATTCGATCCTGTTTAGGGCATCTACAGTCAGCAAAAGGGAGTGAATTCAGTTCTGCAAGGGATTTCTCATTTTATATTCATTCCACTTAGTCTTCTGGAACTTATTCATGTGATTCTGACGAACCGTTTAGATTGTTCTCGTTGGTTGCAAAACAGAATTCGATTTTAGGATGGCCGCTGGAAGAATCATTCCTGTCCTATGCATCTTGTTGTCGGTGAGCGCTTAGCATTAGTTGTCGGACGTCTTTTTTTTTATTCTTTTTAACATCAAAAGTCCGTTTCACTCTGGGCGAGACCGGAATCATGATATATAGATCTGGGTACTGATCTGGATGATGATGAGTTACCAATCGCCAAGGAAGCACTCGTTTTCATGGTAAATGCACTCAATTCAAATTGGAAGGTGCCTGTTGGTTATTTTTTGATAAATGGTTTATCGGCACCTGAAAGGGCCAATTTAATAAATGAAGCCCTGCGTTATATCCATGATACGGGTGTAGATGTTGTTTCCTTGACGTTTGACGGCACTAGTTCCAATATAGCTGCTGCAAATGAATTGGGTGCCAATATAGCTGTAAATAATCTGGTGAATTTTTTCCCTCATCCTGTGACACGCAATCCGGTTTATGTGATTTTTGATGCATGTCACATGTTAAAGCTCGTCAGAAATTGTCTCGCCTCAAAGGGATCACTTCATGATGGGAAAAATTTAGTCAACTGGAAATATATCACCGAGTTGGAAAAACTTCAAAGGGAAGAGGGGTTGCATGCTGCAACAAAACTGAGATTGCGCCATGTACAATGGTATAGAGAAAAAAAATGAAAGTTAAACTTGCGGCTCAAGTTTTGAGTCGTAGTGTTGCAGATGCCTTGGAGTATGCCTTACATCATTTAAAGCATCCAAAATTTGAAGGTTGTGAGGCCACGATTCTTTTTCTGAAAAGGTTTAATGATTTATTTGATGTGTTGAATAGTAGGAATTTTTTTGGGGAAGGCTACAAATCTCCTTTCATGGAAAAAAATAAAACTAAATTCTTTCAACTTCTAGATGAGACGGAAGCATACATAAGAGGTTTAAAAACATCTTCTAATGGGGAGCTGCTTTTGACGAGTCAAAGAAAAACGGGATTTTTAGGATTTTTGGTTACTTTAAAAAGTATTAAATCACTTTTTCTTTCCTTATGTGAAGGTGGCGACTTGAAGTTTTTATTAACTTACAAGTTGTCACAAGATCATTTGGAGTTGTTTTTCAGTGCCATCCGTTCACACGGGGGACACAACAACAATCCAACGGCCAAGCAGTTCAAGGCTGCCTATGTTAGACTTTTGGCTCATCATCAAATAATGACTTCAGATAGTGCTAACTGCACAATATTGGATGACACGAACATCCTAAATGTCAGTGCCTCCAAAAATACATACTTGAAGAGCATCAATGATAGTGATGCTCAGAGGGATGACATAGACCAATAGCCAGCTGTCGAATCTTTGGTGCAAGATCACAATTATTGTGTTAATGCTTTTCGGCACCAATCTCAGTATTCACAAGATGTAATAGGTTACGTTGCTGGTTTTGTTGTTAAAAAATTAAAAACATCACTGCGTTGTGTGGATTGTATTTCTGCAGTTGTAGAGAAATCTAAATCGCCAAGCAACTTACTTCTGATTAAAAATCGTGGAGGGTTGAATTTGTCCTCTGATGATATAACAAATTTATGTAAATTAGGAGAGAAAGTTTTTAGAATATTTAATGCAGCAGGAAAATTAACGGTTCGCAATGGTATGCATCGCTTAATTTTATATACACTAAACGACATAATGTCAAAAGGAATGGATATTTTCCCTTCATTAATTAAACATTCGGTTGACCATGCTCCTCAGGACAACCATAGGATTTTTTTAAATTAAAGCCGTGCTTTTTGAATATTTTAAATTAAGGTTTTGTCATGCTGGAAAGACAGAGACAGAAAAACTCCAAGCAAACAAAACAAGAAGCTTGAATTTAAAAAGTACTTTGTTCAAGGGTCATTAAAATATTTTTTTCTAAAAATTTAAACTTAAGTTTGAATGTTTCCAGTGGCACCAGAACTTATTTTTTAGATCTATGGCAAGGAATGACCAGTTGAGAAACACATTTTTTCAAACCTTAAGTTTCCTCCTGAATATTTTAAAACTTGAGGTTGTTGATTTAACCTGCAAATACTTTTGGCTGAATTTATTTTCCCCTATGGCTTTTAGTATTTTTTTTAACTATTTACATTATAATCGATTGATAGCATCTGAAATCTTACAATCACTGTGGCATGGGGGTGGGGTCAAAGGACCACAATGTTTTAGCTTTTATTGAGCTCATATTGTTGCATATTTGTTGTTTTTCCACATCCCACACGTTTGCAGATTATTTGGCACCCAATCATTTCTACTGCTTACAAAAGAAATTATAATAAATTTCGTACTAAGCTATTTAAATGATTACGGTTTATTATTTTTAATTTGGATCTATTGAAATTGTACTGTTATTGTTGCATTATGATTATAATTGTTTGACTATATTTTATACATTGTATGAAGTAACTACAAAACTGTGAAATAACAAAGTTGTGAAGCAATCCCTCTGCCTCATAGGGGTGTCACAGTATCTGCAACCTTGAAAATCCAGCACCCAAAGCACTGTTTTATTATTTGCTCATCAGTTTATGTTAATAAAGATATTTTCCCTTGTATTTGTCCTCTTTAATTAGCCTTTTTGTGCAATTATGTATACTTGCATTCATACTTCTAATTTACTTAAGAAAAAAGTTTGATTAATAGCAAATTAGCCTATTGTCAATGTAAATTAGAATGCATCATTAATATGAAAGTGCCGAATGAACATTTTTAATATCTTTAGATGAGTATTTTATAAATGGACTCGGTGGTCCAGATTTTGTAACTATATTACTCAGCAACAGTCCTTTTGTAGCTCTTGCACTTTGAAAAATCCAATGCCACTGTCCATAATTTGGAATAGTGAACTGATGGCATATTTGAATTTCAAAGCAATATTAACATAATTTTTTTAAAATTTGAAGCGAAAACATTACAAATAAAAAAATAGTTACAGCAAAATTCTTAAATTGCTATTTTCCATATGGAAGACGTTTTCCTTTAAAAGAATCATCCAAAATCTTGGAAGATGTAACGTAATCTAAATACGTAAGCCAGCACATACATTTTCAAATGAAATGCACAAGCTCATTTCATGTTCTCAGTGGCGAATCCAGGATTTGGGGGTGGAGGTGGCTGAGGTTATAAAAATTTTCTATTTCTGTGACGAATGTCAAACCTCATAGCTTATGTAAAACAAAACACTTTAACTTTGCATACCTGACTCACCTGACCATAAGAATCATAAGAAAACAATAAAATGCTTTCAATAATTTAAATAAAAAATACAATGAAATAACTAGCCAAAAATGTCTTCGACCGCTACAACTGCAAGTGGAATGACTAGAAAAGTAGGAAAATTTTCGAACCTGCCAAGCCAGAAAGCAATATTGTCACGTTTTTTTTTTTTTTTCTTAAAGAGAAATTAAGAACAAACAGTTATAGTGATTTTAAATAAAATCAAGAATTCTGACTTGTCTTGGATTCGCCACTGTATGTTTTCAATTCTATTAAAATTGCGTATCTGTAACAATTTAGCCTCTCTTATTATTTCTCGCATCATTTTTTTTTTTAAAAGATGCAAATTAATCGAACCTTCAATTTAATTTGTGACAACTAAATCTAATCAAATATTGACAAGATTACATATCCTTCAATCTATCCTATTAAAATTCGAAGGTAAACAAACGTATGTATGTATGT
>BGPR01018301.1:0-12658 GCA_013235015.1 Araneus ventricosus | reverse complement strand
TCATTGTTTCGGATACTTTATAACAATACTTTTCATTGTTACAGCGCAATTCAAAATTTATTTTATTGTTGAAGTCGTTTACTTTAAAGAACATTGTTACAACAACAATAAAAAAGTGACGCTGACAGAAATAAAAAAAATGTATTGTTGAAAGTGTATAAATTCTTTTTTTTATCCCGTGATATAACGTCCAACAAAATCATTTTAACGAAATTAAAAGGGATGTTTTGTTTCTGTAAAGTTATGTGCCGAAGGATGTATATTAGTTATGTTAGTGATTTTAATCATTATTCATTGATTTGATCAAGTTTAAATATTTGTAGAAGCTTCTATTTTAAGCTGATATTTGGAAATTACTATTTTTGCTTTGTTCAATTCTCGCTTTTTCCGATGCCTAAAAGAAAAAGAGGAATTACAGGGGATGTTGCCAGTAGACGGGAGGCAATTAGAAAACGTGAAAGGAGAGTTGTTGAAACTGAAGAAGAAAGAAGCCGCCGATTGTCAACTATGGCGCAACATGGCCAGGACAGAAGAGTGGAAGAAACAGAAGAACAAAGAAATAGCCGATTGTCAGACATGGCATAACGTGAGCAGGAGAGAAGAGCCGAGGAAACAGAAGAACAAAGAAAAGAGAATACGTTTTGGGGGGAACGTAACGTTTACGTTAGCGACAATATATGTAAAAAAATAAATCGGAGGCGGGCATATGAAAATTAGTAATAAAAAGACTAGATTTGTGTGTGAAAGAATATTTACATTTCTTGGAGAAAGTAAGTGACAATATTTGTTGAAAAAAAACGGAGCCGTGCATATGAAAAAATATGGATCCGAAGGCCTCACGTGATCTCACTTCTCTCCGCCCGGGAATATCCCATTATTCAAGATTGCCCGTGCAACGCCGGGTCATCCAGCTAGTCTACTCTATTAAAATTCGAAGGTAAACAAACGTATGTATGTATGTATGTATGTATGTCCTTCTATCTTCTCACGAACCGCCGAACGGAGAAGCGCGCGGAAAGTACCAAAAGATGGGGAATAATTCAAGGAATCCATTTTGGCCATTTAAATATCGAAATTTTAATTAGTGAAAAAGATATTAATTAAAAACTAATTTACAACAATACTTTTCATTGTTTCGGATACTTTATAACAATACTTTTCATTGTTACAGCGCAATTCAAAATTTATTTTATTGTTGAAGTCGTTTACTTTAAAGAACATTGTTACAACAACAATAAAAAGGTGACGCTGACAGAAATAAAAAAAAATGTATTGTTGCAATATGGAAACCTGAACAATGCAACAAGCCAATGTGGATAGAGTTTTGTGTGGGTTTTGGTAATTGGTATAAAGAAACAGGGAAAATTAAATCGCTCATATATGGCTTTTACTAAAACTATTGTTGTAGTTTTAGTAAAAAACAGCCAAAGCCTCACGTGATCTCACTTCTCTCCTCCCGGGAATATCCCATTATTCAAGATTGCCCGTGCAACTCCGGGCCATGCAGCTAGTTGTTTTCTATGAGGTTTCACTTTTAGATTTCCTGTACTCAGTGCATCTTGCTTCATGTGCATATAAACTGGATGCGGGATATGAAAAAATACGGATTCCGATCAACGCTGGGTTATCTCATTCCTTCCGTACTAAAGTCAGACAAAAAATAATTCCGGAATCGTAATTTTACAAAATAAAGATTATTTTTGCGATTTTTTAAAAGTATATTTTGAAGCCTTTACGCGGACGGAATGATTGAACCGCTCTTTTCTCCTTATTTATTTAGGAGAGAATGTTGGGCATGTGTCACATGACCTCACTTTTTCTCTCCGTCAAGGAATGACGCATTATTCGAAATAGCCCGTGCAACGCCGGGTCACGTAGCTAGTTTTTTAATTATTTTCCTACTGTTTCGTTTGCCTATGTTTATATTACGACTGTCGCCAAGAATGGAGATGCGAAGCCAAGAATGGCAACTTTTATACCGGTGTCACGTGGTACGTTCGTGTTTCAGCTATCGCCGACGTTTAACATTAGCGTGCTCCCTCCACCCTTTTGTATCTCGATGGTGGGTCCGAGCCTTAAGACAATCCACCAAAAACAGCGATGTCCAGTCAAATATGGACCGTGCGGTGAAATCAACAGAGGACCCCACCAGCCAGGGGGCAGAAGCGGGGGAGCAGCTAGCGTGGTAGGACGCCGTGACGCGGACTCCTTGTTTTTGTTTTGTCATTTCATGACACAGATGATAATGCTTTTGGCCATCCAGGCTGGGTGTAAACAATTATTACCTTGAATTAACTGTAAATATCTGTATAAAGTTGTGAAATAAATATATTTAGTCTAGAAGAAATGGCGTTGCTGAATTATTTATGCCTAACAGGAATTCGGCCACAGTGAGTTAAATAACGGTCTGCCAAGACCGTTTCTATTACGCGGGAACTCAACGGTGAAGAAATATCTAGAGAGGGGTTATAAGGAAGTTTAGTCTCGTGCAACTTCAAAACGGAACGTTAATATAAATAAACTAGGCTATGCCTTGCCTCATTGAATGAGTGAACACGATTGCTCAAAACTGCCATGAACTAGACGAATGAAGTTTGGTATGCGATTTTTCACAACAAAATTACAGTCGCATTTGAAGTTTACGATCAATCGATCAACGGGTATCATTCCGAAATGCATATTCGGCTAACCAAACGACGAAACTAAACAAAAATGTGCCAAAATGCGTTAGTTTACGAGAAAGTATGAGGGAGATCTTGAAGGTTTTTCCAAGAGCTGATGAAACTGAACACAAAACGGGCAATATTGTGTTAATATATGAGAAAGACGAAAGGAGAACCTTCTCGCTGGTTTTTCCAACAGCTCGGAAACACTTTCAGTTCGAAAGATGGATTATTGCTTTTAAATGTAGCAGTAGTTTCAATAACTTTTTATTTAACTTCACATGTTTTATGCTTGTATAGGCAGAACTTTTTAATCATTTTTACATTCCCTTCCTGAAGAACTAGGTTTGAGTTGTGTGGAAATTACATTCTCTATAACACTGCACTGTTTTTATATTTTCAGATTTTATCAGTTAATCGATTAATTCAATTAAATTTTAATATAGAACTAGTGGTGCTACCTGTTAGTAAATTTGAGAAAAAAGTGATTTCAAGATTCCACAATATTCATAATAATGAAATATGGAGTAAAAAGTAGAAAAAAATTATTAAAAAATAATATACTTTTTATCACACTGATAAGAGTGTCTTTTTTAAAGCCTGTTTTTATGAATTTTATTCACCAACAATTTTAACAAATATTTTTACTTTAGGATTTTCAATGAATAGTATCAATACTTACCACAAACGCATATTTGCTGTTTAACACAATTATAAGGAATGTAACGACCAAGACATTGCTGAGATTCTTTTTCTTGCCTCTGCGACCTCAGTAAGCAACCCAGAGGTCGCTAACATCGCCATAAACACAATGAAGTTGACTTGAATTATTCTAACAACTAAAACTGTACTTTCTTTACGGTTCGAAATGCTTAAATAGCTTTTTTTCAGCGATTGCGTGTTCAACATAACAATGCATTTCACGTTTCAAATGAGTAATTGCCTATCCATCACAATTAATTCAACGTTTTTGATTTCTTCCTTATCATATATCAAAGAATGTTACAGTTGTTCAAATGATTTGAATCATACTGTGGAATAAAAATAATGAGTTAATGAATCATAGAAAATCAGGGAAGAATTTCCCTTTTTTTTGTTATTCATAAAATTTCGTTATGTTTATGCTAGCAACTGAAGCGCCTTGTTGGTCTAGTGGTAAGGTCTCAACTTCGGGGCCAAAAAGTGACGGAAAGTCTGAAGTGGATCAAACGTCCTCCCGCTGGTGTGGTGCGGAAGTTTGGAGAGGGAGGTGACAGATCAGATGTCCTTCTTGTCATCTGACAGTGGCTCAAAGTTGCAAAGTTCGTCCTGAAATAGCCCTCCTGTTGCTTCAAACTCGAACGTTATTATAACAACAACTAAATCTACAAAACTTGAATGTGAAACTAATAGAATCAATTTATGCGCGATGATATACGTATCTATTGAGATTTTTCTGGAGTTAAGAGGTCTTGAAAACACATCACAGTGTAAGATAATGTGGGCAGTTGTTTTCGTTATAATATCATTACGTCGCATGAATCTCTTTTAGAGATTAATAAAAATGCGTGAATATAAAAGTGAATAAAGTGTGAGTACTCTAATCTTTGTTTTTAGAGAGAAACTCTATAAGTATGTAAGATTTAACGTTCTGTCGCATTCCATGTAACATATGATTATATTACAGGATATTATATAAAGAAAAGCATTCCATTATACAGGAAGTTCAGAAAGGTCGTTTACAAACTTTAAGGGTTGGTCACACATGCAGAAACAAGTAATTTTCCTCAATAGAACATGAAGTTGGAAATGTAAAGAGATTTGCTACAAGAGCGTATAATTTGTGAGTGAATTAAGCAAAAGAAAATGATACACCAGATGAAATATATAACATAAGTTGTTGAATAGAATACAAATTTACAATAGCACAGTAACCCAGGTGCATGAATAACAACATGAGAAGCGTGCATCGCCTCAGATAGCAGACTGACAGTCGACTTTTGCGGTTAAATCTTAACATTAATGACTTCAAAGATAAACATTTAAAAAACTTTTATTGAAGAAAGCAGTTTTCATTTATTATGGAAAAATAAACAACATTTTCTTAGTTTAGTGCTTTTAAAATGGAAGAAAAAAAGGTTTCGATACTTGACTACGCAATTAAAATTATCTGGGCAAAGACTGCCTGAATAAATACAGTGAAGTTAACAATCTGTAGGTAGAACGAAACGCTTGAATCAAATATCTGTTGCCACATTTTAAAAGGCATTATAGACAATGAGACAAAATATTACAAAATTGAGAAAACTTAGAAAGAGGAACAAAAGTTTAATAATTCAAGGAGCTCGAGCTGAAAAACAGAATAAAAAAAATCTGAGATATATGCAATAAAAAATAAAAAATGTTAAAACATGATAGAAAATTTAACATCTTAAAACATAAAAATATGAAGTTTATAGTACTTATGAGGTATATTACTGAGTTTGTATGTTACGAAATAAAAACAATTGTGAAAAATATTCTTTTGATTTTATGTGTAAAAAAGAAATTTTTATGATATATTTTACAGTGAAAAAATATGTGATTAAAAGATTTGATTAAAACGGAGAAAGTGGCTTGAATTTCATTACAAAAATGAAAAGCATTATTTATAGCATTTAGATATATTTAAAATTCGATTTTGAAAAAGGTGTTAAAATTAAAAGGAAAAAGTTTGAAAATCAAAGTGTTATTATTGAAAAATTAATTGTTTGTCATATGTTGTAATCATATGTTTTGAAATTATTGGCGTAAAATAGAAAAATTATTGCTAATTCATACTCAATTAAAATTTTAATTCACATTTCATAATAATCTTAGGAACAGGGAGTTAAATCATTTAAATAATTTGTCGATTTTTAGGTTTCTAAAAATAATTACATAATGAAAAGCTGCGAAAACGATCTTCATCATTACTTGGCTCATTACAAATTGTTAAGAAACTAGATAATATAAACATATCATTTTTACTTTGTTCAGTATTTCACTCACCAAACTAGATGGCGAACAAAACGAATATTATATTTGCAAAAGAAAATTATTTTTTATGTTTCATTACCTCTTAAAAAACTTGAAGACTAAGTAGATATGCTGCCGAATAATCTCCAAACTAGTCAAATGTGTATTTCATGAACATGTACCGTTTATTAATTTAAACTAATAACAATAAAAAGGAAAAAATAACAAAAAATGCGATATTAATAACAAAAAATACAAGTCTAATGACAAAAAATACAAAATTAATAACAAAAATTGCAAAACCAATAACAGCAATGCGAAGTTACAAGAATTACCAGTCCTTAACAAAATTTTTTGACAAAAGCAATCTAAAAGTTATAACAAATTAAAACTAATAACAGCAATGCAAAGTTACAGGAATTATTAGTCCTGAATCATTTTCTTAGCAAAAGCACTCTAAAACTTATAACAAAGGAAAAGCAGAATAAATCTATTTTTCATGAAAACCAGAATGTATTGCTTCAATAATAAGTGCATTCCCTCTGCCAAGACAGCCAATTACTTCTGAAAAGTAGGAAACAAAAATTAGAAAAAATTATTTTAACGTAATAACTGTAGCTCTTATCTAAATTTGTGAAATTTACATTTATCCTTGTATCCTTAAATTTCATCTTATTTCTTAAGAAAAATTTAGCCTCACATTTTAAATTTGCTTGTAAAAAATTAACATTGTTTTTCATATATGTAAATATTTACAGAACGTGACTTGAAATTTTACTTATTAAATCACTCTAAATAAAAACCATCATTAAAAAGAGAACAATAGAATAATTAATGTGATTCTAAATATTTCGTCAGTACATATTAAAATGTATTTATACACTTCATTAATTGCTATTATGAATTCAAGCACCATGCGATTAAGAAGTCCAACGGGAGTTTAAAAATTGCAATTCGCAAAACAAGGAAGATGAAAAAAATACTGCTTGAATTGAACAGGTGGAGATGACCCCTAACCTTTTTATCTTTTTTCGAGAAGCCAGAATTTATTAGTGCTATACATTACAATAACAGACCGCAAGAAGAGTTATAAAGAACAAAGCACCAGATATTAAATAGTAACAACAAAAATTTCTACAGTGTCTTCATCCGTTCGGAAGCTTCTCTGTCCGTTGAGGAGTCACAATTTTTCACTGTGCTTTTATGTTTCTCTTAGGTCATAGGTTGCGCATTATCTGTTTAGACGGCGTGGTTTAGTCCACTTAAACCGTCAAATCGAAATCACCATCACAAGGCATCAGTCTTGATTCGTCTTGAATCCTCGAACCAGACATAGGGCATACCATTAGAAATGTTACATAAGGGAACGAAAAATTAGGTTCTTCGATTGACAGTTTAGCTCTTGAATGGAGGACTGAATACATTGGATGGATACATTGAACATTTCTAAGCAGCTTCTCCGTCCATTTTCCTAACCTATTATCCTATGTAAAGCATTTCACCCTTAACTGCAGAAACATGTGAGAATTTCACCCGTCAATCAGGGTACCAATAAATTCTGTTTGGTGACAAAAAAGAATGTATGGATTCATTTCCATCTCTCTGCGCAAATGGCATATTTTCAACAAAATTTTCAAATTTTAAATTTACTGCTGTGCTTAGAAAACAGTTCCACAGAGTAATTTAATTTTTGATCGATTTCAGTTATGTATATGTCAACTATGAATAGATGGATAAACTTCCATTAAATTCTCAATTTAAATAGCGTTAAGGACAGACTACTTTTTAAATTCTAGGTATGCAAATGACTTTGTAGTGTTGGGATTCTCAAATCGCAATAGCCGGTGGAGGGCGCTCTCCTCCTCCGAGGGTAGGGGATTGTTTTTCGTTAATGAGTCGAGTTGCGAGCTCGAAGGCTAAAGGAACGTTTCGTAAGGCGCCGGCGAGTGAGGCCGGGGATCCCAACGAAAAGTGTAGTTGTAAGATTGACGTGGTTGACCGCGAAGGGTCCAGACGTATCTTTCTGTCTGTGCTGTTGCTGGCCGCGAAGGGCCCCAACGCTTATTCTCAATTGTGCTTTGTGAAGCTGACCAAGAAGGGTCGCAACAATTATTTTCTACGTGCTGTCCTATCCGTATTTTAGTGTTTGTCCTGAATGTTATGTAAATAAACTGTTGTTTGTTATCACATTTCTGGTACTCCATTAAAAAGAACCAACAACACCTTAAAAAAAGGCCACGATCATCACAAACTTTATGTAATTATTTTCTGTAAACAGAATTGTTATCCTTAAATGAGTAGAAATTTAATAGTATTTTCAAATAGAATTCCTACTTACATTTTAAAAATCCTCTCTTCAAATTTCTTTTTTTCCCTATCCGACGCTGAAAATAAATGAAAAACGCTAATTTTCAATAATAAATCATTCTTATAATAAGTAAATTTATTTCATAAAGATTAATTATGGTGTTTAGATAATTTTTTCAATTGCTTGAAAGTACAAAGTTATTTAATTGAGTACCTATTTATATTGTTAGCTTCATTTAGAAGATGACTGAACAAATGGGAAAAATCGCATAAAATTTTCAAAATATTTTATGTAAACCCGGTGCCGTTTTGGCAACAACATACATGATGGTCCAGCGGATAATGTTTGAAACGAATAGAAAATTAGAAACAAATAAGAGGGGTGAAAGGTTTCCATAATGCGTTTGGAAACTACGTAGTGTGCAATTAATAATAAAGGTCTCAAAGTGACCGCCTTCTTTAACAAATACAGCATTGAGGTTATTATGGAATCCATCCAATACGCGTGAACAGACTTCGTTGTCAATCGTGTCGATAGCAGTTGTAACAATCTCTGTCGAGACGTTTTTGACCAATCACATTTACCTTTCATATAACGCCAACCCTTTTCCCCTGCTTTCGCTCCTTGTGACTTCTTTTTATTCCCCATGGTAATTCAGAGATGAAAGGAACTGGATTAGAGACTGAAAACGCAGTGAAAGCAAAAGCGACGGAGGTAATGAAAGGCACTGATTGATTGGAGACCAGATTCTCAAAAGGTCAACCAACAAGTGTCTACATGACAGGTGACTGTTTATAAGTACTCTACGGGGACGGAGAAAACGTCCTGATCTGCGGAAAAAAAAGAATGATGGCTTCTTCACTTGGATAAGCCCAAATCACAATTCATTATCTTTCAAGACTTTTATGGTCAAATACGCGATCCCCACCGAAGAACACCAACCCTATTCACTTGATCTCTCTCCTTGTGACTTCTTTTTATTCCTATGGTCAAGTCGCAGCTAAAGAGACTGTAGAATCTACTGTGTAGATAGAGAAAATGCAAAAGCGGCGGAGCTAGCAAATACAGATAATTATATTTTTATGAAATTTGAAATAGAGTGACACAAAGTTTAAAACTTTTGAGTGTTCCCTACCCTAGACTACCTCGGATACTTTCACAATATGGAGCGTTTTGTATTTAGATTCGGTGCGTAGTGAAGAGCAGTGAGCATTTGAAACAGTACTTCTTGCAATTGACTGATTAAATTCAAAATTCGATACAGATTTTTTAAAATTTTAATTTAAAAACTATAGATCAAATTTCATTTAGCTAGATAGTTGCGCATTTTACTTATCGTTTTCATAAATACGGTGTTTCAAAAAAAATGTGGCAAAAATGAGAGGGTAGATCAGGCATAGATAAACAAGTCATTTCTTTCAATAGAACATCTGGTCGGGAACGCAAAGAGGATTCGCTACAAGGGACTATTTGTAAGTGATTAAGTAAAAGTAAAGGAAACACGAGATGAAATATACAGCCCAAATTCAATGGAATAAAAATTTACAACAGCAAAACAACATACAGTTACATGAATAACAACATGAGAAGCGTGAATCGCCTCAGACGGCAGGTCCTTTGAACGATTACTTATTTCTTCAATACTCCTTTATTATTCCCAAAGATTTGATGTTGATACTGCGTCATACTTGCCATTATTGCATCTTTCATGTCGCATACGACTTGTAATGTTGGAATTCATGCAACTGGGTTATTGTGCTCTTGCAAATCTGTATTCCTTTCAATCCGTATTGTTCTTTTCATTTGGCGTCTCCTTTTCTTTCACTCAATTCACTGACAAAGAGACCCCTGTAATGAATCTCCTTTGAGTTTCCGACCCCATATTCTATTGCGAAAATGACTTGTTTCTGTATGCCTGACCTATCCTTTCATTTTTATGATAGAATATAAAGAGTAAAACAATCAAATCATAGCATATGAAAGCAATAAAGCCATGAAACACCGCGAACAATAAAAGACAAAATATTACATTGTTTCCGTAGCGCGCAAAATGCTACTGCAAACGAAAAATAAAAGTTGTCGAAACATTTTATATGAGCAGAAGAACAAAGCAACTTAAATTGAAAAAATTGTTGCGAAATGAATAAAAGAATCCATCCAAGCAGACGTTGTTAATGGTCACCTGCTGGCATGGGTTCAAAAAATGGAAACTTTTTAAGAAGCTTGAATTTCGTGTAGAAAAACTTCTTGTGACCCGAAAGATCCCAAGAGAAGAGAAAGACATAGGTACTTCTATGTCTGTTCCTTATCCTATTATTGTTCTTAATATTTTTTATTCTTTTTATAACAGTTTTTCAATTTAAGTTGCATTGTTCTTCTGCTGATATAATATGTTTCATTTTAACCACGTTATTTAGAAACAGCCTGTACACATGAACAGACGGACAATCTTGCAACAATCGATTTCATCTAAATTAAATAGTCTATAATTTAGAAGTAACGACGACATATCAAATTTCATTCATCTAACTTGTTTAGTTTTTGAATTATAGTGTTCACATACACATAGAAGGAAAGACAAACTATGTGTTTTCTGACAGAAGTAGGTTTAAAACTTTGAGTTTCATCAAAATCTCATATTTTCATGGTTACTGCAGGTTCGCTGTATATCTTCGCATGCGTTGAAATAAAGATACAAAGGAGCCAAAATAAAATGACATAAAAAATGCAAAACAAAATAAAAAAATTCGATCAAAATATCGAAGTGAAAAGGCATGAATACGGTTAGGTATTTTGAATGATGTTTTTTAAATTCATTCACGAAGAGAGATTTTTAATTTTTTTTCTTTCAAACTCATGTTTCCTCTCACCAATACTTTCGGATACCCTAAAAACAAAGACTCCGAAGAATGAAGCTAATACTAAAGTTTTAGAAATTTGAGGTAACATTACAGTATCTAACTTAATTTATTTGTATAGTTATAATATCGTCCCGATTTGTAGCAATCCGAGAGCTATTTGGGAACGGATCTGGTAATTTTGAGCTGCGGGTGGATGGCGTGGACGGCGCCCCCTTTACAAGGTTCCGCGCCACGCCAGCGGAAGGCGCTTGGCCAATGCGTGGGATTTGGCGTGTTGCAGGAGCCATGCACAGGCGGATTTTCATTGGAGTCGGGTTTCGAGCCCGGGGCTTCTGGTTCCGAGGCCGAGATCTTACCACTAAGTCACCGCAGCCCCTCTAATGCAATTTGCATTCATAGCGTGGAGTTGAAAAGAAAAATCAAACCGAAATCAAAGTAATAATTGAACATCTCTTTCTATTGGTTGGAAATGGAATTCCTATTGGAAAAGATTTTGAATAATATAGCAAAAAAAAGAGAAGAAAATATTACCTCATACACATTTCTGGAGCTGATTGACAAAAAAATAAGATAGCTTCCATGCATTTCTAAAACAGAAGAAATTGATCATATTCATGGTTGTCAAATACTGACTATATTTCAGAACTAAACATTACTAATATTTAAAGATAAATTTCTCAGATTTTTTCTAGGTTTGATTGTCCCAAATTTGTCAAAATTCACTTGAGAAATATTTAAAATGTCAGTGAACTTAACTTATTTAATTACTTAACAAATTTTTTAATGATACTTCGATAGTGAGAAACAACGATAGGCAGTTTTTGTCTCAGAAGAATGGAAACTTTTTGCTTAAAATGTTAATGTGTAAAGAATATTTTACTAAATATGACCCAATATTATCGTGGTCCAATTGCTAAATATGACAATCGGAGGACTGTACAAAAATTTAGCCATCACAGTTTTCTAAAGAAATGCATTTATTGACTCAAACGGCATAAAATAAAATTCTTTACGTCATTTAAGTATTTTTCCAATTCGATTTATATGCCTATCTCTAATGGTTTAGAAAATAGCTATTGGGCCATGATTAGAGTGGGAATAAGAAACGTAGTAATAATTAAAAATATTTCATTCTGCCGCCAAATTAGGGGATTTTTGCTCACGCTATCAACCGCCAGATTTAGTTCAGAATTACATGGGTAAGGTCTATAAGATAGCGAAAGTTTTGCAACGAGACCGTACCGTGTTTTCAAGTCTAACTGATAATTTTTTATATTTTTCTTGATACTGTTTTGGGAAATTAAGTTTCTTTTAGTTAACCCATTCGAAAATTTCACACATTTAACCTCTCCGCGCCCAAAATGATTGATTATGATGATGAAATTAAACAGGCTGAAGTCAAATAAGCTACGTGATCTATAATGCAAAATCGAAAATACATGTGTCTGTCTGTCTGTCACAAGAACTTCGAAACGGTGAACAGTAGCAACATGAAATTTACACTCGACATTCTAGGGTACATTTCTATGTCAACTGTGCTATTTTCAACTTTCAGAATTAATTAGTTCTTAAGATATTTAATTAAATAACGAAAATTCAGCCGTTTTAAGCCTGATTATTCAAACTTTATCGCACGACAATTATTTTTACACCATCTTAAAGAGCAAAACATTATCTTTTTAATTATAGCTATTCCGTTACCGTACAGTTTTTCTCTAATTGTAATTAACGTTTCAAAATGTAATCTTAACGCAATTTTTAACAATACTTTCTATTCTTATAAAATTAAATTCAAGCCAATTCACTGTTTATCAAATTCTTCAATCACTGCATTTGCCACTGCTAAAGTT
>BGPR01018300.1:15113-31062 GCA_013235015.1 Araneus ventricosus | reverse complement strand
TACTTATTTCATTTGTTTTGGCATTGATCTACTTTTGTAACTAATACTATTATAAAAATACAATAAAAAGTAAAAATAAATCCAACAAATGTTTTCCAGGCAAATGTCAAATCCGAGTCATTTGACTTTTAAGTTAGCCTAAGCCCTTAACATTATTGATAAAAACTTTGCATAGACGAATGGTTGGTGGTGGTTGTGGGGATATGTCAATAGGGGGTACGCGAAAATATAAAAATTAATCGTTGGGTACTCGAGGGAATAAAGGTAGGGAGCCCCTGAGGTAGAACATTAATTTCTCCAGTACACGGTATAATTTTTTTTAACAAAATAACAATTTTTATGTATTTTTTTAAAAATAGTCGATTTTGACGCTTCTTCGCAAGCTAAATGTTTGTGCCGCTCTTTTCTCCTTATTTATTTAGTAGAGAATGTTGGGCATGTGTCACGTTACCTCACTTCTTTCCGCCAGGGAATGGCACATTATTCGAGATAGCCCGTGCAACGCCGGGCAACGCAGCTAGTTATTTTATAAATTTTGAAAAATCGACAATAATAGGAACGGAATTTTCCAGCCCATAATTTTGAATCAATTATAACCGTCCAAAGGGACCGTCTTTCCACGTTTCCGTCCGTTCTTCTCAATTTACAACTGAAATCAAACTGTGAAGTATTTTTTTGTTCTATATGAAATGTTCTTCATTATTGTTACGTAATAGAGACTCATATTATTCATTCAGCAAATTATATGTCGTAAGAAATGCATATTTTTCAACGAGAATATGTTTTTGAAACGTTTAAATGAATATTGAATTTGTGATATCTTAAACTAATTTCTTGAATCTCCCGGTCAGTTTGGAAATCATTTCTCGTTCACAACTAGTGCGGCTCCGTTTAGCCGTGAAAGTGTTTTTCTGCACGTGTGACTTTGCTGTCCCTTTTCGAAGTGTCGCCCGAGGCATACCTCCTTTCCCTTTCCTCTTTAGAACCGATGGCTGATTGAAGAAAAAACTTCGTTAGTCCTCGAAGATCTACGAAAATAGCTGAAAAAGCTTGAAATATTTCCCATCCGATTTCATGGGAGAACGAAAAATATACCCGACGATCTGAGAGATTGCCCGCACCTAACGGAGTGTTAATGACTCTTTTTAACATAATAATGTTTATTGCCCGGTTAATATCTGTAAATGGAGTCGCGCGATGCGACATGAGTATTGCAAAAATCGTTCAAACCCTCTACAGAACAAACAGTCAGACTGAAAGCTATCAAATTTGGCGCATAGTTGCTTATTGTGTAGTAGGCGTTGTAAGCACGTTTAATATTTATGCCTGACAGAAGCATGAGTTCAACTTATTTAATGTTATAACAGTGTATGATACCAGATAACTGACAACGGTCTGATGTTGACTTGCTTTGAATTCAGTGGCGAATCCAGGGGGGGGGGCTATGGGGCTGCAGCCCCTCCCAGAACAAAACCAGAATTCTTGATTTTATTTAAAATCACTACAGCTGTTTGTTCTTAATTCCTTTCTTAAAAAAATAATAATAACATGACAACATCGCTTTCTGGCTTGACAGGCTCGAAAATTTCCCCCCTTTTCTAGCCATTCCACTTGAACTTGTAGAGTTGACAGGATCGAAAACACTTTTTGGTTACTTATTTCACTGTATTTTTCTATTAAATTATCGAAAGTATTGTAGTGTTCTTTATGATTCTTATCATCAGGTGAGTAAAGTTTATAAACTTAATTTGTTTTTATTTGCTTTAGCCTTGAGGTTTGACATTCGTAGTAACGATACGAAATTTATATGACCTCAGCCCCTCCCAGACCCAAATCCTGGATTCGCCATTGTTTGAATTTGATTTAAAAAATGAGAGACGAGACGAGTACGAGTATGGTTGAAAGATGTTACGATGTACGCAGATACGAAGTGTAATAGTTGTGTTTTAATGTTCTAATAAATGCTTGTTTAGTCCTATAAGAAGTATTATGATTGTAAATCGAGAAGCCAACAGTGTTTACTAAGAAAGGGATTTACAAAAATGTAATTACAAATTAACCGGTTAACACCCAACGTCCTATTTATAAAAGAGTTACGTTTCATTTCCGTGGCTAGAACGAATGCATCCCGTTGTTTCTTTTTTGCTTTGCCTAGCAAGTCAATAGATTTCTTCAAACCCCAAAACAGTTTTGAGTTGGTGTATACCACTAGTTACAGAGATTTTGAAATGAAACTGCCGTCATTTCGATTTTTTAAAATTTTTTCTTTGATATATTTTTGAGGTAATACAAGGAATTAGAAAGAGCTTTTTATTTTTATTTTTTACTGTATTTCAATAATCTTTAATATTTATGTAAAAAAGCCTTTAAAAATGATTTTTTGTCGATACAAAATGTTAATAATTTTCCTTAATAACTTTTGATCATAGTATTGTACAACACTCATTTTTACACCACCTTAAACTCAAAAAATTAGATTGTCTGTGATATCGATTTCATTTCTGCAAAATGTTTTTCTCTAATTTCAATAAGTTTTAAAAATATTTCTAAGCATATTTTACAAAAGTTTACACTGCTTTATTTATTGCATTTATAGACACAATTGTTGCGTCGAAATTATATACGTTTCTTGTGCACAAGTTATCGTTGCCATAATTAAATTAATTTTTTAAAAATAATATGGCAAAAGAATCAAACATAGAATATTATCATGCTACAATGTTTCAGACTAGGGGTTCGAATCTCCTTTATTTTATTTCATTTCATTTACTTATTTATTTTCGTCTTTCTTTTATAATATTCTTATAAATATATCCTTAATCATTTCGTCGGTAGTTGTTGAGAATGAGTAATAATATCACCCATTTTATTCAACTCTTTGTTGAGCTGAAAGTTTCATTTACTGGTGGTCGCAACCCATATCAGCAGCTTCTTCCATCAGTATCGGAATCAACGCCTAAAATGCACAAATGACCTCTTGAATTCTCAACTGTGGAATACGCCGTAGTTTTTTTCCACTTTGGGAAAGGAGTGATTTATTTATGATTTCCGGTATTTTTTAATCTTTTGTCCTCCCAATTTTTTGAATAAAAAGTCCAAGGTGAGAGAGAGAAGAGGAATGTAATTCATAGAAATTGAATGGGCGACCACCCTGACCGCTCAGAGAGGTTTGGGGAGCCGTTAATAGAGGTTATTTTAATATTATGTCTGGGAGCCAAGCTTTTCATGCAAAAAAAGTGACCGATCACATCATTCAGAGTTTTTACCGAATTCTGTTGAAACGGCACTAGTTTTACAATTTTTGTTGATATCATAGAGCCTCAATCAAAGCAATACATTAACTTCAAGGTATGAAAACGCAACAGAAAATTCGGATAAATAACGTTCAACTTGAAAATTGATATGGCGATGCAAGAGAACATATAACTCAATTGCTTGCATATAAATCTTTGCCCCCCCCTTGTTACATAAGTAAGCGCTCTACAGTGGCATCAATAAAAATACAGCACGTTAAATTATGACGGAAATAAATACGTTGAATATTTTTACTGGAAGGAGAAAAAACACACCTATAAATAAATGTAATAACTAAAACTTGTTTATAAAATTTTCCTTGAATATCTTAGGCAAAGCGTAGGTAAAAAATAAAAATGTACATAACATTTTCTGTGTGCGTAAGTGACAACACAAGTATTCGCAACATCGTTGTAAACATGGGACTATCCAGTGTAACTTAAAATAGCGTATTTAATTACAAAAAAGAAAATGCAGAAGAAACAGAAGAAGTAAACAATATACCTTTTGCGCGCAACGCATCAGCATCCAGTGATTGCATCAACAATATTGTCTATAATCAACTAATAAATCAAGATAGAATCGAACTACAAAATTCACGCTCCAATAAAAATTATAATGCATTAAGATTAAACAAATAAAATGGAAAAAATGGGAGAGAACTCGAATGTCGAACTTTTTTAAAGTCCGCCATCGGAGTTCTAATATGGATAAATTTTCTATCAAGGGAAAGACTTAATGGTCAAATAATATTCCATCCGTGGCCTGAATTTATCCAATAATTCAAATAAAGTAGAATAAATATTTCTTAAATAAGAAAAACTTCAGAAAGTCTTCTTTAACAAATCCAATATAGAAATAGTAGATAAAATTAATCTTACCCTCTTCCAAATACAGTAAAAATAACGCCATCGAAGCACTTCAGAGACAAAGGATATAAAGTCTATAAGCTAGCAAACCTAGCTTCATCTGTTGAGAAAGATTCGAACCGAACTAACATAACTTTAGAAGCTCTACAATCCTTTCTTAATTAATTTATTATAGTAAGAGAAATTACTTGAGTAGCCGTTTTCTTTTAAATTATAGAAAGCTCTGACAAATGATGAATGGTTATTACAAATATTTTTTATTCTATTAATTTCTGAATAAATATGTTTTTTTTTTAAATTTGAGTACTAAGATTAGTATGAAAGTCACAAAGTGTAATGGCTTTAAAAGTAAAGTCTTTTCTCTTATCATAAATGCCAATAAAAACACCTGAATCCAAAATTTCCATTTCGAAATACAGAAAATTGCATTTGTTAACTTCGTCATCGGTTTTGTTTAATTTAAGCTCTTCTGGATGGCAATTAAATACAGATTCAAAATCATTAAAATTAAACACAATCATGTCATCAATGAAACGATAACCGTAAATAAGTTCATTCTTAATAAGTTTTCTTTCGTATAAATTTAGAAATACATTAGCTATAATAAATTAATTTAAAAAAAGATTGAAGAGCTTTTAAATTTATGTTAGTTTGGTTCAAATTTTTCTCAATAGATGGAGCTAGGTTTGCTAGCTTATGGACTTTATATCCTTTGTCTCTTAATTGCTTGTATGGCGTTGTTTTTACTGTATTTGGCAGAGGGTAAGATTAATTTTATCTTCTATTTCGATACTGGATTTGATAAAGAAGACTTTCTGATGTTTTCCTTAGTTTAAAAGTTTTTTCCCTTCATTAATTCAATTATTGTATAAATTCAGGCCACGGAGGGAATACTATTTGACTATTAAGTCATTCTCTTGACCGAAAATTTATCCATATTAGAACTCCGATGGCGAATGGCACTTTGAAAAAGATCGCCATTCGAGTTCTCTTCCATTTTTTTCCATTTTATTTGTTTAATCTTAATATATTATAATTTTTATTGAAGCATGATTTTTGTAGTTTGATTCTATCTTAATTGATTAGTTGATTATAGACAATATTGTTGATGCAATCACTGGATGCTGCTGCGTGGCGCGCAAAAGGTATATTGTTATGACTATTGCTTACCTCCTCTGTTTCTTCTGTATTTTCTTTTTTGTAGTTAAATTATCTTTCTTTTCTGTTTTATTGGAAGCTGCTGCATTTTTGCGCCATTCTGCTTAATGCAAAGTTTAATTTTTAATATCTCATGTTAAATTATTTCGCTTGTACTTAAAATAGCGTACGCAGTTGATAAAAGCACTTTTTCCTGAACCATATAACTAACTTCAAGCGCCTACCGTTTTAGAGTTCTGTTCACATTCCTACAAACCGGAAGATACATTTTTTCCTCTTGAGAGGTCTAAAGCCGGCCATTCACTTGAAGTATAGCCGTGCCATTTGTCCTAAGCCCATTTTTCACACATCCAATTTATCGAAAAATACAGGCACGCCATTCACATGTATTTAAAAGGACGCTAACTCTGAACAATGGTAGGGGGAGCGATCTTCTTTCCCTCTCTACAGCTGCTGTTCGATTTTCCCCAGTCAGCAGATTTTAATTTATGCTGTCCTCGAAGCGAGGCTTCAATCTACGCAAGGCATTGTTCTTTTCGCTGGCCTCGTTCAGAGTGCCTCTGATTTTTCCTCCCGATTTCATCCCAGACAGAATTCCAACCATGGCAGGCCGTTTGGCTCATTTCCATCGATTTTTATCGCTTTTCCCTTCTCGCATACCAAAATATGCAGTTTGTCTGTGAAGTGAACGGCCTGCCTAAAGCTGGACATTCACCATCGATCTGTTCCAATCCATTTGGAGTTCTTCTTAGCAGACCGTTTCTATTTTCAGCTCATAAAGTTTAGTGGGACATTCACAGGTCGGATTGCGCCAGACGCACCTACGGGCAATTCGGTCCCCTAGAGAGGCTACTGCGCCTCCTCTTCCTCAGCTTTCAAAACCGGTCCCCTCGCTTTGATTTCCCCAGAATGACTTTCACCCACACTCCCACACCCTCATTTTGTGGTTTCCGCTTTTGTGTGAGAGGCTTGGTTCCCCTAGTGGACCAAATGAATATGCAACACAGATGTAATTCCGACTTTTTGCCTGGTCTACACAATTTCTCGTTGGTTTCTTACATTGACGAACGGTTTTGGCTTGCTGTGTTCCATAAAAGTGGAATGGCATAGTTGTTAATGTCCCGATTAAAATGTGGAGATTCATAACAATTTTGAATTAAAATTATTCCACGTTTACAGTATTTCTTCTTTGTATATTACATATACGAGAAAGTAAAATAGTTCTTTGAATTCTGAAATAAACAAGAAAAAGTCTTCATCAATCTAATTATTGCAGTAGAAAATCTTTTAAAAATTAGCTTTACTCCCTTGTTTATGTAATCGCTATTCAAAATCAATCGTTTAGTAATGTCTAATTTACGTTACTTGAATATTTTTCAAATTCGGTAGATTTATCATTATCAGACTACTTTTTGGAAATATTTTAAAGGCAATATCTATTTGCGAAATTATTTGGCGTAATTTCCAATTGTATAAACTGTTTCAGTTCTATCTGTTCTTCTATTTAACTTTTCTTGTAGTAGAAAACAGTGATGAATCCACCTGGACTGTCTTTCACGTGACCATGAAAATGGTTTGAATTCCTTCGAAAACTTTATATGTTGCTTAGCAATTTTCATATATTAGGTAAGAATTTCAAAAACTGTTCAAGTTTTAGAAGAAAATAGTTTGAGTTTAGAAAAAAACATTTTTTAAGAAAACTTTTAGACGAAATTTTTTAAGAAAATGTTTAGAAGAAATTTTTAAAAAGATTTTTTAACGAATATTTTAGAATAAAATTTCCTTCTTGAATGCTGAATAAGTTGCTTAGATTCTTGTTCAATAGCGATCTCGTGTCTTAAACACCAAGAAGTTATATTTCTGATTTTTTGTAAAGTAAAACTTTCGAAAAGTTCTTTATTGAGACTATTTCTTATTTTCATAAATAGTGACTGAAAAACATAAATTATATTTACATCCTAAGATTTCTGAAGTGTTTTCTTCTCAAATAACCTTTTACATTAACAATTATTTTGTTTCTTTCAATTAATATGCGAGTCTAAATCTTTCATTAAAGCAGTTAGTTAGTTATGAATTACATTCTAATCAATTTTTTAAGTTCACTTTTTACAAATCAATTAGAAATTCGAAAAAATTAGAAATTCAAAAGCAATTATCTTGATGACTCAAGATTATTTCTGTTTTATCGCACGACGCGAAAATTGTCCAGAAAATTTCTGTATATAAGGTGGGAGGACCAAATATCGCCCACTTAAGCCATTATTTTAATGAGAGCCATTATTTCAAGTGCAATTTAAGCCATTATTTCAAGTGCAATTTGTCTGAAAATTGTTCCAATGTATTATCTTGACTATTATCCAAACGCATACCGAATTACAACTCTAGCATATAAGTTTAAAACGCACACCAAAATTTTATTTTTACAATCGCAGAATTTTTCCTATTAAGAAGAGTGTTCCTAATATCGTCCACTATATGTTCCGAATATCGCTTATATCTAAAATAGATTGAAATAAAGCATAACTTATGTTATGATCATACGCTCTTTATTAAACATGAAAATTAAGGCACAACAAAACTGAAAGTAACACAAGACAGCTTTTTTTTGTACTTTTAGCAATATAGTTAACGGATTCTTTTAACTCTTTTCCTCTAAATAAAACATTAAAATAAGAAAAGAACTTTAGATAATTGTTAGGTGATAGGTCATCAACCATTCAAGGTAATTTTTTTTAATACTGTGCCCCTCAGAG
Source organism: Araneus ventricosus (assembly GCA_013235015.1). Lineage (NCBI taxonomy): Eukaryota > Metazoa > Arthropoda > Arachnida > Araneae > Araneidae > Araneus > Araneus ventricosus. Next base: position 22,988 of record BGPR01018300.1, on the reverse strand, counting down.
GGCTAGGGCGATAATGGGAAAATTCAACTGCAACCGAACCCTCTAACATGACTACATCTCTCTTCGGAATCGAATAGCAAACCAAAAAATAAACTACACGAAAAGGTAGGCAATTATAGTCACTATCACCACCTCAAACGATATAAAATTATGGCTTGAACTTTACTGATTTTACTACAAGTAATGAAACTTGATTATTAATTCATCTAACACGAAATTCAGCAAAAATTCCCAGAAAAAAGAAAAATGAACACAGTTCCCAACGGCTTCCTCAAACTGGTACTGAAAGGGAGGGGTTGTAGTTTCGGTAGTGGCCACCATATACCACTTAAAATCAAGAAGAAACCGTGGTGATTAGGAACGTAGGATATATTTGGGCTCCCTACCTTAAATTTTGTAATCGAGTTTTCTCTTCTTTTTCTTACTGCTGACTCCAAAGAGTGAAGTAGTTATGATTGTGTCGTTCGAAACCTAAATAAAATTGCTCTTTTAATAAACTGAAGAATTGAAGTTGAACACTTCTGATTCGACTTCATTTATTCACAACATGCTTAAGTTTCTTTAATTTCAGATGGCATTTTTTTATTTCGTAAATTCCTCGACAATTGTACTTACTTCGAGATTACAAATAATAAGAACAAAAAAGCAATTAAATACCCTATAGTAGAAGTATGCTTCTGGTACGTGTACCCCTGGGGTACGCGAAGGAGCAGTTAGTGGTACGTGAACTCAAGGTCGGTAATGGTGGACACAAGAAAGCATATAGGTTAGGTCAACGTCCCGTTTTGAAGCAACACGAGGGCTATTCAGGGCCTCGTCATTTTGAACCGCGGTCAAATGACGAGGACGATACATGAGATGGCATCCCCTCTCCAAACTTCCGCGCCACGCCAACGGGAGGACGTTTGGCCACTACGTATGATTTCGCGTGCAGCAGGCCCCATACACGGCGGATCTTCAGTGGAATCGGGTTTCGAACCTACGACCCTCCGGTCCCGAGGTCAAGACCTTACCACTAGCCACAGCGGCCTAGAAAATATAAAGAATTAAACATGTTATAGAATTTTTTCCCCCAAGTTTCTTGCGAAAAGTAAAAGTGGAGAAGTCCTAAAGCCTACTCTCAAAATAAGGGAGAAAGAAAGCAGAGGGAAGTGTAATTTTTAGGCATCCTTATAAGTTAATGTGAAATTATTGCAATACTGGTTTCATTTGATTTGGCATTGAACTAACACTATTGTAAAAATGGTATAAAATGTAAACTCAAAAATAAGTCCTGCAAATCTTATTAATTCGAGTCATTTGAATCTTAAGCTGGCCTAAGCCCTTAACATTATTCATAAATACCTTTTTGTATTGACGGATGGTTGGAGGAGGTGGTAGGCGAAAATAAAGACTAATCAAGGGGTATTGTGGAATTTGCGCACAGTCGCATGTGCGCTAAGTCATTAAGTAGTATCCTTTGCACTAAGTGTTGGGAAGGTTGCAGTATTGTAAACTTTATCGATGTCTATATGATTTGGCTTGGCTTTGGCGCATTGAAAACCTTTGACATATGGCAATCAATCAATGTCATCGTGGGAATGGCACTTTGTGCCTCTGATAACACAACGATGCTTCCGTTGGAAAATGCTAAGGAACTTAATAACTATTATTTTTAAACAAGCGACTAATACCGATATAATTTAAATTAAACAATAAGCGGTATAAGTGATATCGTATTGTTAAATAAATTGAAAATACATGAATAAGAAATTGCTTCTCAACAAAACTGATTGAAAAAGAAACACGTCTATAAACTTACTCCGCAAAGTTATGAAAATGATAATTTTGATGTACAAAAAAATAATGTAAACTGATAAACCGAATTAAAATTTTCAGTTTAATTCAATTTTTTTCTTTATTTATTGCTTCATTTATTCAAAAGAAGGAAAGAGAATACACAGAACGCATTTTAAAATCAAGCTCAAACGGATATCAGTACTATTTCGCTGTTTTACTTATTCTTAAAATACTTTAATTTCACTTTAACAGTACTGTTGTCTTTAAGTATGTGCCTTATACCTATTTGGATACGAGATGAAAAAAATGGTTGGGAGCCTCTGCCCTATATCAAATGAAATTTTCTTCCATGGACTTTCTCTTTACACAGTTTGACGCGTATTTTTGTGCTTAGAAGATTTATGAAGAAAAAAAATATGCATTTTGGAAATCTTCTCGATGATAAGTTGCACCTAAAATTCGATACAGATCTAAAATTTAAATGCTAAGACTACAAACAAAATTATTTTATGAATCTAGCTTCTCGCGTTTCTGAGTTACAGTTTTTATATATAGACAAATAGACCACCAGACAAGCAATCATCCCTTCGACGGATTTGCTCCATACTTTGATACAGATCTGGTGATATAGCCACATGCTAGTTTTCTTTTATCAAGCTCTTTGCGCTTTTGAGTTATAAACCTCACATTCGCATGTACAGACAGGATGATCCCAGATAGAAATTTTAGTTTGCAGCAATCTTGCTCTGCATATCTGCAAGCATGCAGCAAGTTAGACACGGGAAGAGTGCAAGCTTGAAATAAGTTTACGCAAACGAGTTAGTCACCACGCGTCAAACTTGTCACAAGCTTTCCGCGTCAAAATCATTGCAAACTATAGCAAAAACAGTACAAAGACAACCTCGGATTCGAACCTCCGATACCCCGCTTCCTAACCCTGTCGTCCTAACCACTCAGCCAGCTAGACTCTGAGAGGAGAAAAAATAGATTGCGCTAATAAAGCGTGCAGCTATACGATTTATTTTAAACTGTTTTCTTGATTTCATTAATTTTTTAAATTTTGAATTGTGAATATGATTTGAAGTCATAGAGAGAGCGATTTTTGCTAATAAATATGTTTGGATAGTAGAATAAATTATGAAATTAGGGCTCAAAAGTAATTACTTTTAAAATGGGACAAAATGTAAGTTGTTATTTTTCAACAAACATTGACTGTTTTTGAGATTTAATTTTGTTTATGAACGTTAAAATTTCAACATTAAGAAAAAGGCGATATATAGTTTTCTTTAAAGTGCGAATTCTATATTTAGTAAAAAGATAGAAAATGTTTCAAAATTTATTTTTATAAAAAAGTTAGGTTTTCTACAAATTATCATTGATTTATTGAATTAATAAAAAGAAGGACTGTCTAGGAGATGCTATTAAAAATCGGATGTTTTTTAAAACAGAGACAAAGATTAACTGTAAGTGTGCTGTCTCATCTTCGCAGTAAACTTCTTTTGCAATCGTGGTGTGCAGTTTGTCATAACAACTTCACAGCAAACTTGTTTTGCATGTGGGTTGGTCGATTGTGCTTTGTTGTTTTGCAGATGTTTGCTGCAAAGTTGCCACATCAAGTTTGTCATGTCAAGCTAATATCAAGAAAAATCAAACTTGCTTCAAGTGTACATGCTAGCTGGGAATTAACTTCCCTTTGAAGAATATCTTTAAAGTTTGATACAGATTCATATTATTACTTGCTGATACCCGCGACTTCGTTCGCTTAGTATACTTATTGGATATTTTATAAACAAAATTCTTTTATTGTCTTCAGCTACCCTACCTGTTAAAAAATAGTTTTATATTTTAATTGCCATCTTAAACTGTATTATTCTCATTACCATTTTGTTCGTTTTGTAACTTGTAAAATCATTTGTAATTTCAGTGTGCATATATTTCTTACAATTCATTACTGTTTTACAACGCGTTACTATTTTGTAAAGCACCCGACCGCTAGATGGCGGTACGGCATCAATGTTTTGAAAGAGTGCTCCCCGGAGTCATTCACTATGAGAACGCGAACGATGATGTTTGCGCTGAAAAACGAAATATGCTGTATCGTCGAAAATAATAGATCTTGTGTTTTAAAAAGTGATTGTAAATGAATATGTGTTAGATTTTTATGATATGGAGGCAGATTAGTTTTGAATTATGCTACACGCATTCACTTCTGTTATACCAACATCTTCAGTCTGAAACGTTTAATTAAAATGAAAATATCAATTGAACCAAACGATTTTCTATAACTGCCGAAAGCTAAATTTACCTATATGTTATTAATATTATTTTTTAAATCATATGAAATTTAATTAAACATTGTGTTTCAGCTTGATTTATATAAATAAACACTCAAGGAATTCAACCTCAAAGCAATGCTCCAAAAAAAGCTGCAGGCGATAACAATAAAGACATTGTTGGAAATTGTGTTTGAAATCATTTTCAAAAATTAATTAAAATTAAACAGGATGTTGCATGGAAATGAAATTGGTATCATTTGAAAGCTAATTTTTTAAACTTGGAGATGATGTTAAAATTGCTTTTATGCAATAATATGCTCCGAAGTTATTGTAGAAAAACGTTAAAATTTAAGGCAATTTTTAATAAATTAAAATTTCGAAAACTTCCTTCTTAGTGAGCACCTACAACCCAAAAAGCAACCACCTGCCAAATTTCAAGTTTCTAGTCCCAATGGTTTGGGAGATTCGCTGATGATTCAATGAGTCACTTTCTCTTTTATATAAATACTAGCCGCCTTCGGCGACCAGCTTATCGCCGGAAGTAAAACTTCAACTGAATCTCTTATGCATAATTTTATATTCATGGCTCAAGGCATTCAAGGCAAAATCCAGTTAACTATTTTCTTAGCTTTCAACAATGGAAGAGAAAACGCAATTAAATATTTGTTTAAACAATGACAACGGTGAAATGCGTTACAAAAATGAAAAGTGTTGTTGCAAATTATACCAAAAAATATTTTTTAAAATTTATTAAAATTATAGGAAAATACGTACGACAACTTAATTGATATCATTGAAAAGGTAATGTTTTACACTTTTAGGCGGTGTAAAAATAGTTTCTGTGCTTTAATATGTTTGGAAGTTATTACGAAAAAATGTCGAAATTTCGCTTAATTTTTAATTAATTAAAGTTTCAAGAAAAGGACTCCGAGGTGCACATTCCCATCCTACAAAGTATGTTTGTGCCAAATTTCATGGCTCTTGGTCCAGCTTTCGTGCCCTGTAGAGCGCCAACACACGGACACACACACATTCTCCTTTATTATTAGTAGAGATAGATTATTTTTATGGCAATTATTTTTATTATAGTTTTTTTACTAAGTTCCATCAGTCCAGCTCGTTCGAATTTCGTGTTACATATTATGTTCATGGTCAGACTTAATTACAAAAATTAATTTTTCTCACTCGGGGAGATATAAAACGTGAAGATTCATCAAAATTTGGTTGTCAAAGTTTGATGATGAGTTCAGGAAGTAAAAAAAATAACAATAAATAAAAATAATTAAATATATTTAACAAATTACAATGAGAGCTAAGTTTCTAGACTCCCAGAATCGGGATATAAAAATGTGAATATGTTAAACGCTCTTAGTGAAAGAATTCCTTCAGATAGGGTAAGATGGACTCGTGAAGATTTTAATCGAACATGAGTTACCAAGTAGTAGGCAATCATGCTCGATAAACATCGAAATGTGGCAGCAGGCTTCTTCTTTCGACAATCTGGTATTTCTACTAGCCAGTATTTCGATTAAGCCAATGTTTATTTTTAATTTCGTACTTCCTGTTGGGATTTAATACTTCGTATATGAGCAACGTAGAAGAACTTAACAAATTTATAGGACGTCTCCATGCAACATTATATTTTGTATCTTTCCTAACTTGAAACTTCAATTGTATCTCTGAGAGATACGAGGTTTAGGGAATTTTAGCAACAAAGGGTGTTATCCCAGAATTCAAAAAAATATTCATTCTAAAATTCGTTTCAATCTGCTTAAAAATTAAGAAAAATTGCCATCAGTAGATGGACAAGAAGAATTGCCGATTCAATTCGGTCAAGACAGACAAAAATGGCGTCCTCCTAGAAAGGCGAACATATTCTGTTTTTTTTCCGTATCTTTCCTACTTTTTAAATATGCTTGAACGTACTCAAACAATGTGAATAATAATTGATTTTGCCCATTCGTTCGACAAAATAAAATGTAGAATACCTCTCCCATTTATATGTTACTTTCTGACGGGAAAACCTTATGAATGTTTTAAATTCCATATAATGATAAAGCTTTATACGACTTTATACAATACAATCGTTCACAGTCAAAAAATAGGCATGTGAGAAATAAAATTTTAAAACTTTCACCGATGAAGTATTTTCTTTTTGCGCAGTGCCCTCTAGATATGTGTTATCATTTTATAGTAATAACCAGAAATTGTATTACATTTCAGACTTTTAAAATTCCATCTTCTCTGGTATAAATTTCAATTTCTATTGATATTTGATGGAAAATTTTTTGAAAAAATAGATTTTGAAAGATACTTTACATCCTGATTTTCGATAGCATATATATTATTTCGCATATGTTTGAGAAAGATGTTATTTTATTATTTATGCGATTCAAAAAAAGTCAAAAGGTTTGCCTGCATATTCATAGCTTCGTTTTGTGTCTTCAGTGTGCATTTTATGTCCTTATATATTTTCAAATGTTTGTTACGTCAAACAAATTTTTAATGTTTTGACATTTTCATACACACAATGAATATCTAAATTCCATACAGAACTAGTAAGCGTTAATAAATAATAAAATAGTTTTTATTTAAAATAAACGATTTTTAACTTATCTTGCCTGAAAATTAATAATATTCATTATGTTTCTGATATTATGGCATTTGTTCTTAGAACAGTTTTACTTTTTAAATATTTATAAAAATGATGATAAACCATGAATGAAATTTTACAAAGCAACAATATTTTCAAGAAAAGTACCCCTCAACATTGGTTCAGATGAGCTAAATAATCCTTCTCCACAATTAAGCTTAATTTTTTTCTCTTGTGCACTTGCCATCTATCTTATCTCCATGCATTGCTTTATTCATTTATCTTTATATATTTTTCAATTAATAAATAATTCATGTTTTATTTAATCTGTTTATATATCTGCCATTATCTCATAAGGCACTACAATCACTTCATGAACTAACTGCAAAGTCACTGCATGTTAATAATATCATGAATTCATTTATTAACATTGATGAAAAAATTCTTAAAAAATAGATTTTGAAAGACACATGTCCTGTTTTTCAATAACATATATATTATTTCGTAGATGTTTAAGAAAGATTTTTAATTACAAGAAACAACATACAGAAGAAACAGAAGAAGTAAACAATAGTGATAACAATATACCTTTTGCGCGCAACACAGCAGCATCCAGTGATTGGTATTGTCTGTAATCTACTAACCAATTAAGATAGAATCAAACAACAAAAATAATGCTTCAGTAAAAATTATAACACTTAAGACTGAACAAATAAAATGTAAAAAAATGGAAGAGAACTCCAATGGAGAACTTTTTCAAAGTGCCACTCATCATCGGAGTTCTAATATGGATAGATTTTCTGTCAAGGGAATGACTAAATAGTCAAATAATATTTCCCCTGTGGCCTGAATTTATCCAATAATTGAAAAATTGTAGGAACAAACCTTTCCTTAATAAGAAATACTTCAGAAAGTCTTCTTTAACAAATCCAACAAAGAAATAGAAGATAAAATTAACATTAACTTCAACCAAATACACCAGTAAATACAATGCCATCGTAGCAAATCAGAAACAAAGGATCTTACGTCTATAAGTTAACAAACCAAGCGCCATCTAATGAGAAAAAATCGAACCAAATTAACAGAAATTTAGAAGCTCTTCAATCCTTTTTTATACCACCGGTCTGCTAAAGGCCTTACACCCTTTCGGGTAGGCCGGACCGATGTGGGTTTTAAACCCTTTTTTATAGTAAAAGAAATTACTTGGGTAGCAGTTTTCTTTTAAAT
>BGPR01018299.1:21058-31062 GCA_013235015.1 Araneus ventricosus | reverse complement strand
TAAATTACTTTATATCTACCTTTTAAAAGCTTCCATAATACGTAACTGAACGAAGCATGTCGGTTTGCTATTATCCTTATTTATCCTTAATACTTATCCATCTACAGGGATCATATTAGGGTAATCTTATGATATATATTGAAAAAGTTGGAAAGGAAAAAATCTTTGGAAGCTTACTTTTTAAAGTTTAAGTCTAGTTTATCTTCCTATTTAAAATGAACTAATGATTAATTAAAAAAACGCTGGGACAATTAACTAAAATCAGGTACATTTAACTCAAATTCGTTTGATTCAAATTTGACATTTAATTCACCATTCAAATCAGAGACATTTTTCAGTTCCGGGCAAAGAGTCGGATAACGGAACTGTGCCGGCTAATATAGCAGGTCTTGTTAATATAAACGTGCAACAAAAATTGAGAAGAATTCCCTTTCGCTTAAATTTCATTTAAAAATGACTTTTCTATCTAATAAAAAAATCATTATTCTTTATTATTATGAGATGTTCTCTCATAGGTAAAATTCTGGGCATTTAAAACCCTCTGAGCGCCCAATTATTTTGAACTTTTAGCTCTCAGATTAGAAAACTTAGCTTTTAAAGTGAATGAATCGATCCTTTTTGTATTTAATTATATCTCTGAAATCTTAAAATATTCTATACATCATTGTTTTTAAAAACATACATATAAATACGAACTATCTGCTTTTGAACAGAACATGAAAAACGGAAAAAGACGTTTGCGCCGCTCGGAGGGTTGATTCATATTCCAGACAAATCCGGGTCCCTTTTTACTTCCTCGCATACGAAGTATAGAAAGAGAAAGTATTGTAATCGTCAAAAAATTCGAACTCGAGATTTTGACGAATCTCCACATTTTAAACCTCCCTGAGTTCGAAAAACTCAATTTTGGAATTATGTGTGTCTGTCTATCTGCATGTCTGTGTGTCTGTCTGTGAACACGATAACTCGAAAACTATTAGAGCTACGGGGGTGAAATTTGGTATATGATCTTCACACATCATTTGTAGGTTTCTTTCAAATTTTGGACAAAATCCGTAGAAGGGTTGATTGTCTGTCGGTCTGTATAATAGCATATTTTTAATCGCAATAACTTCTTAACAAAATTACTTAGGTAATTGAAATCTGGCATGTGGCCTTCGTACCTTGATTGTAGATTTGTGTCCAATTTTTGTGTTAATCGGTTACAAAAAGGCGTTCAAATTGCATAATTAATTTTTCTAATCCGATTCTCCATAGCAATCCATACTGGTAGCAATCTGTGCACGCGGAAGGGTTACCTCACTTTGTCCTTGAGCCGGCAAGAGTGGAAGTGTGTGATAGATGCGTTTTAGTCGGTACGCATCCCTTTGAATTTGATTCTTCACTTAAATATTTTACAATCACTGTAATCTACAATGAAAAACCTTCTGATAGTCCTTGGATTCTGGGTTACAGTAGATTCGATTTTTTTTATCCACGCGGGGGGAGGGGAAACGTCACCTTTTTTGGGGAAGTATACGAGAAAGTTTAGAGGAGACCATTCCCGCTGGTTTAAAAGGTCAACAAACTTGGCGGAGATTCGAAAACAACACCATATTCTGATTTGGAACTACACCCCTCAGGTAAGAATTTTCTTATTCCGAAATATTGTCATGACGACCACATTGCACATGACGGCAGCAATAATACTCCGAGTTTCCACTTTCAGATAAGCACGGATCTACGGGTAACTACTCTCCCAATGAATGAATGTGCACTAAACCTAGGTTTTCCAATGTTGAGGAGATTTGAAAGAGGAGTTCTGCGAAATCTGCCTCCCTGCGGATTAAAGGAATTTTAGAAATGAAATTCAAAAATAAAGCAAAGAATGAAACCTTTATTTACTAGTTCAGCCTTAAAAGCCTTTTCTCGGCTCAGTTCAGTTTGTCTGTGTGATATGTTAGCACCCCATTTTGATTCTAGGCGACGGCTATTTTTGGATGGATCTCGGATTTTTGAACAGTGGTTGGATGACGAGGACAGCACATGAACCTGAACATTTCTCTCTAGTGTTCCATAACAAACCATCTTCAGAACATAATGATTCACTAAGGCAAGAGTACCAGGATCACAAAAAGAGAAAAACTCGGTGCCTTTAACTCTCGATTCTTCAATCAAACTGCAACACCAAATCTCCACAACACTTCTGCCCTGAGACCAACTTGGATAATATAAATACAAATCCGAGTTTCTTTGGCTCATTGTAGCAATTCTTTAAGGAAAGAAGCAGAAGGCAATATTAGGCAATGAATGCGCAGACCAATTAGCCAAAGAAGCAATCACAAAAGGCGACCCTTTCTTTCTCCCTAAGCCACTTTCCTACCTGAAATCTGAGATAAGGTCAGCTGCTTTAAGCATCTGGCAAGGCAACTGGGATAACGGAGAAACTGGCCGCAGTACACACGTCTTGGGTCTCAAACAAGTCAGTAGGATGGAATAGACAAGAGCTAATGTTCGCTACAGGACACGGGCCCTTTCCTTCATACCTTCATCGCTTCAATCTTCGAACACATGACAACTGCTCGGGCGGAGAAAAAGGAGATCCAATGCACTATGCCACAAAATGTCGGTTTACCCTCTCCTGGCATTTCCAAACTCCTACTGTGTCACTTAAATTACAGTGGTTGAAAAACATTCTCACGAATAACTTATCAAGAACCCGACTTCGATTCCTAATGCGCTTCATATGTGATGAGAACAATCTCATTGTAGAGGATAATCATTGAGCACGCATCCACCCAGACTGACACACACTTACAGCTACTTATGACTCTTCTTTTTTTTTCCCCTCTACGTATTTTTATTATTTTTTTTTTATTTTGTTTTGTTTTCTATGTTGTTCTGTCCAGTGTATGTTTCTTTTTTCATTATTATTTGTTTTTGTCCCTCCTAAAAAAATAAAGTTCACCTCCATCCATCCAAACCGGAAAGGAGCTGAATGGCTCTAAACACGGGTATGCAGGTGGTGTAATATAATGTAACGTTGGTTTGTGTAACGTTCGTAGCCCTTTTTAAAGGTGTTGGTTCTTTTGTAAATGGATTACCGATGCTCCATGATGAATAACAAAACAAAAGTTTATTTGGACAACACGTTACGGACAGGACAAACAGTACATAGAGAATAAATGTTGAGACCCTTCGCTGTCAGGAATGTAAAATCAACACTACACTTTCCGTTGGTATTCCCGGCTCTTACCCGCCGGCGTTTTTCCGTTCGTTCACCCTTTGAGATCACAACTCAACTTTTTCAAGAAACAATCCCCGACCCTCGAGGGATTGCAGCGCCCTCCGCTGGCGAGTGCCAGGAATCCCAACACTACAGTTTGAGTAATAATTGGAGGGTTTAAGCACACTAGCCGATTCGTGTCATTGAAACTATAAAAATAACAATAGTAACCCCCATTTGAACCTGTGTGACTCCACAGGGAGTATGGGGGTTACCAATGGCGAATCCAGGGGAGGGGCTATCGGGCTACAGTGCCCCCCCCCCCAGAGCCAAGCCAGAATTCTTGATTTAATTTAACATCATTTTAACTGTTTTTTCATAATTTCTCTCTTTAAAAAATAATAAAAACTTTTCAACATTGCTTTCTGGCTTGAAAGGCTCGAAAGTTTTGCTAATTTTGTAGTCATTCCACTTGTACTTGTAGCATTGACGCGGTCAAAGGCACTTTTTGGCTAGTTATTTCATTGTAATTTTTATTAAATTATAGAAAGTATTGTAGTGGTCTTTATGATTCTTATTGCCAGGTGAGTAAAGTCTATAAAGTTAAAGAGTTTTGGTTTACTTTAGCCTTGAAGTTTGACATTCATCACCACGATACAAAGTGTTTATGACCTCTGCTCCCCCCCCCCCAGCCCGGAATCCAGGATTCGCCACTGGGGGTTACTATTGTTATTTTTACAGCTTCAACGACACGAATTGGCTAATGTGCACAGGGACTTGCACAGTAGCCGATTTGTGTCGTTGAAGCTATAAAGATAACAATAGTAACACCCATGCCCCCTGTAGAGCCACAGAGGGGGAACGGAGGTTACTATTGTTATTTTTATAGCTCAAAGACACGAATCGACTACCGTGCACCGGGCCTTACAGTTAAAGTGGACCAAGCCCACGAGATTCATTAACGAGAAAATGGATCTCAACGTTGATAAGCTGCATTTTAAAATAGCAGTGAATTTCTAACTGTTCCTGCTGACTGATGGACACAAACTGAACTACGGACTTGAATCATTTATCACACAGAAAATATAACATTTCTGCGCTCTGTCAATGCAAAATGGGCGAGACAAGGTCTTGGTTCTGAATCCTCTAATTCATGAGCAGATTTTCTTCTTTCAGATTTAAAAATGCAGCAGAAATAAAACACATTGGCAAAATGTGTATAATTTGAGGCTCTACAAGATTGTATATTTTGATTTTTTAAAATTGATTTTTGTGTAATTTCAGATAATTAAAATTGAATTTCAAATGGACGAAGCTGAGTATTTTCAACACCATTTGCTTTTAGCATTTAATCCAGGTGTGAAGACAGCCGAAACTGCTCGTGAGAGTTTTATTGTGTATTTAAGAAACAATGCCTCAATACCTGATGTTAGTTTTTGCACATCAAAAATATAAAGAGGAATTGTACCTATTTCTTCATCAAATGTCTAAAAGAATTTTTTAAAATATAAATTTTCAAAACGTCCTTGAATTATTCATCTAACCAGTTATAAAATTGAATAAGATATAAATATTTTTCTAGCGTTAGATTCAAAGAAAAATACTTTTGAACATAAAATACAACAACTCTTATTATAATTTAAAACCATTTTTTAAAATTCTAGTTAAGGTATAAATCGCCATTTTAATGAAAATTTTCTATTTTTTTTTTATTACTTTCTATTAAAGCCCATGCATTTAGGATTCCAAAAATGGTTTACTTTAGTTTATTCGTTAGTTAGAAGCAAAGTTATTGTCGAAATTATGAACCAGAAGTGAAACTTTCGAAACCGAAACTAAGCCATAGAATTGTAAACAACGCATCTAATCAGCATTTCTTTACTCTTAAACAATGTGAATGTAGAATTTACGTTTTAAATATAGAATTAAAATTTATTTATTATTGTTTTAGACGTATCTGGCAACTGTTTCTCTACTTACAGCATATTTTACCTAAAGAAAATTTCGCTTACTCCAAGCACTGTTATTAAGTACTAAGATAGCAGTTTTATTATTCCACTCATGCGATATAGGGATGATACCTGTATTTAAATATCTTAATGTAAAATTTGAACCAGAAATTATTTTAAAAAACAGCATAGAAATTGATATTGAGAGAAATAAGAAATCGAAGCGACAAATAGAACCAAAAAAATTATCTAGAAAAAAAATTAAAAGCTAAAAGAAGTTTAAAATTAATTAAAAATTAAGTCAAAGAAGGCTTGACTTACAAAAACTGAGAATTTTAAGTTGTCAAAATGTGTATATAATATTTTGTGGGAATTTAAAATCTTTATTTGCGTTTTCTGGAAATTGCTATTTTCATTTTTTTGTTTTGCGATAAATCTCATTTTCTTAAAAAGTTTTTAATACATTCAAAAGAAATTTTACCACTATATTCTAGACATCTGTAGATATGTTGGGAACCTCAAATATAGTTGGAAAGTGCATAATTATTTATTTTAGAGGTGTTTTTATTTGAAAAATCGATAGTTTTTTTCTTGTAAAAACCTGTTGCGTATACAAACTTTGGTATATCTCAGTAACTTTAAGTGGTACTCTAAATATTCTGCTTCACGAAACAGGTAAATGTATAAAAAATATATTATTGAAACAAAAAGTAAAATACATGCTTCAAACTTTGTTATAGGAAGTTTGGCGTAAACGTCAACTTTCACTAAATTCTGACCAAAAATGGCCAAAATTTCGAAAATAAAATTTTTTTTCATTAAAATGGCATTCGAATTCACAGTTTTATACACCATTATAACTGAACACATAAGTGTTGAATAAAAATTTCCTTTTTTTAAAGAAAAGTGCTCCTAACTAGGCACATACAATGAAAAATGATCTAATATTCTGTGGGCAGATAAAAATCTGAAGTAACTACGTTGACCCAATCGACGCGCATCGCAGATTAAAAACATCAATTTAAGGCAGAAAATTGAAAATAGGAAGTTAACTTTAATTTCTCATGTGACAGACGTGATGAGCAAGGTTTTTCATGACAACATGTAAACATATTCCTTGTCTACTTTCTAGATAATTCTTCCTATTTTTTTCCCATCACGTTATGTTGCATACCTCAAAAATTTAAACCACTTTTTCCTTCTCAATACCTAATTTGCATTTGGCAGGACTATGAAACTGTGGCATTAAAGTGTCAAATATCACAGCAAAATATTTAAATAACAAAAACTGACAATATTTGCAGGAAAAATTCTGTGAATTTATATTTTTTTCGTTTCGGTAATGCAACACGAAACCGCAATCAATAAGTTCTCCAAAGTAGTTTCGTCGATTAAGAAAATTAGCTTGCGTATTTGCGACGCAATTACAGATATCTACAGTATTTCCCAAACCTTTGTAGTTCTTTTGTGTCTGATTATGCAAGATATCAGTACAAGAAATCGATTACAGAATGAGCCGTCGGTTCGAAATTCTCGATATCTTCCGAATAATATTATTTTCCACAATATCGTTTTATTCTGCAAATAAATTGTTTTTCCAATGACGTATGTCATGAAACGCTCTTTACACGTGTTTGAAGACATTCCTCCACAAAGCAAAGTTTAGTTATACAGGATGGTCACAAATTATTGAACCCATTTCAAAAATAAATAAAAAAAACTAATAATGTTATAATTACGTTTTTTTATAAATGTTTGCAAAATGCAAATAAAAATGTTTTTTTTTTCAGATATGTAACGCGGCGTTACGGCGTTCTAAATTTGCTACAGCGAGAGAACCGATCGACATAAACCAATGAGCGTTTTCTAGTGTCCTTTTTTAGTTTTTGTTGAATATATCGAAAACTATTCAGTTTGAACACTGCATGTGAATTAACAAATTTAAGAGTGTAAAAATCTCTACAAATTCTTGCTTTTATTTCTCTTCTAGCTTTAATATTTTCGTAGATAATGGTTCCCAAAAATGGGAGATTTTCAATAATTTACGGCCACCTAGACCACCGTAACTGTGCGTTATCTATCTAAAAAAACTTTTTTAGAATGTGCTCTCATTTATAAAAAAAAACCGTAGCTGAAATATTATTAGGGTTTTTTTATTAATTTTTGAAACGTGTCCTACAATTCTCAGACACCCTGTATTTAAAAGACGAAACCATAACGCCATACTAGTCCTGTTTTCCATTAATTACACTGCGGAACAAAAAAAAAGCTTTTTTTCAGTTGTATAGGAAATTTGGTACTTACGTATTAACGCCACCGAGGTTACAGATTGGCGGTAATGCACCAATAAAGAGCAATCTTGTTTACAAAAACCGCCAATTTGGCGGTTTTTAAGTGCCGCCAATTTGGCGGTTTTTGTAAACAAGATTGCTCTTTATTGGCGCATTACCGACAATCTGTAACCTCGGTGGCGTTAATACGTAAGTACAAAAACCGCCAAATTGTGCCACTTAAAAACCGCCAAATCTGTAGCTGCGGTGGCGTTGGCGGCACTTAAAAACCGCCAAATCTGTAGCTGCGGTGGCGTTGGCGGCCCTTAAAAACTGCCAAATTGGCGTTAATACGTAAGTACAAAAACCGCCAAATTGGCGCCACTTAAAAACCGCCAAATTGGCGTTAATACGTAAGTACAAAACCCGCCAAATTTGGCGGCACTTAAAAACCGCCAAATCTGTAACCTCGGTGGCGTTAATACGTAAGTACCGGAAATTTTAACGGTTTTAGGGTATCTTCAGGTCGCTAATATCAAAACTAATTTTAGTTTTGCCGAATTGGCTCTAGTGTTTTAAAAAAAAACATATTGTCAACATTTCAATCGTGTATATTAAGGTGGGCAAAAAAAAAAGACATTTTTTGTCGTTGTACAACGAAAAATAAGCAAATTTGTAAGTAATAAAGAGAGGAAAAAAATAATTAATTGAATTGAATGATATCTACCGTTCCGCATGAACAGGCGAAAAGAAGTGCCGAAATTAGACAGTTTTGAATTAATTTTTAAAAATTTAAAATCCTCTTTCCTTTATTATTGTATTATTTTTAATTACTCTCCCAAGAATAATAAATTTTATTTTCAAAATCGGTCTGTACTTCCCTTCACAAATTACTTTCAAGTTGTCAAAAATATGTGAAATTACTTCAAATGCAGTTTTTTCTAATCAACACCATAATCTTCACATCAGGTCAATGACTACGCAAAGGTTTGCAATGTTTATGCAGAAGTTATTTTAATTTTAAAAAAATAAATCTTTTATTATTTTTCGATGTTCAGGTAATACTTGCAAAACTATAACTCAAAATCAAGAATATTATTTGTTGACAAGGCATTATGCTAAGAATATAGAAAGTTTATAAAAAAATGACACAACTTTTAAAAAAGCACTTTGGCTACCAGGATATCAAAGTAATGTAACAAAGATATCAAGTCGGATTATTGCTACACACCGCAACGCGAAACTTCCACTGTACTTTAACCCTTTGAACGGCAAAAATATTTCAGCTGAATGCTTTGAAAACGGCCTCTCTGTAGCTAAATGGTGAACGCAAATGTCTCGGAACCGGTTTTCGTGTAATAAACAGAGAGCAACTTTCTACGCCGGAGCCGGTTTTAGAATAGTCATCGGAGAGCGACTTTCTACGTTCCAGCCGGTTGAAGGGTTAAAGGAAATCATAAAAAAATCTAAAGATTTTCCATGAATTATTGAACCAGAAAATTTAATTTTCATTTTATTGGACTTAATGCAACATCAACATGTATTTTTTTCCATACCATTCTGATTCATCTATTTTATTTGTTGAAATTTATTTCAATCATTAATATTGTTTTCAATTTTATTCCTTAACTTACATTTGACACAGATTTCATGTGATTTCTGTATAGATTTATCTTCCAATTTATACATTAATTATTGTTTGGGATTAAGTTGATTTATTGCATCGATTTAGTTTTATCATTTTTTTATAAATAAGAGTTTCAATAGTGCGTACCTATTACTATTGAAATTGAATTTTCATTTCACATTGAAAATTAGAGCCAATCTGACAAAAGAAATGCCATATTCGGAGTTATTCTAAAATCATTGGAACATAATGGCAAAAAACTCAATGTTTAGCAATGTTATTTTTTATATAATTTCCAAAATATCGCATTGATTTTATGAATAAAAAATTTTCGTTATAAAATGCGCACCAGACATGTAATCATAAACATATTGTGAAATAGAGTTCTTTTTTAATTTACTTATTAATATACATTATTCTCTAAAATATTACAAAATATATGCAATTTTTAATTCATGTCATTTTCTAAAATATATTTTGATCTAACGAAACCAAAATACCATATGAGCCCTATTTTTGATTATTAATTTATGCAATCTTCTAAAATATCGTCTAATAAACCGAATCTAAAATATTATACGATTCCTGTTTATAATTAATAAATTAATAAATGTCATTTTCTAAAATATCGTCTAATTAGAATATCCCAACATACTCTATGTTCTTGTTTGTGATTATTAACGATTTATGCCATTTTCTTAAATATCGTCTTAACAAACGAAACCAAAATACTTCAAGAGTCTTGCATTTATAATTAATTATTAATTTTTATCATTTTCTAAAATATGTTGTAATTTTACGGATGCAAATATTTCTGTATAAAATGTTTAGCAACAAATGTGGATCAGTATTTCTTCCTGAGATGTTCTTTTTAAAAATAAACTACATATTTCAACATGTATTCATGAAATGTATCAAATTCAATGAGCGTAAAATACTCTATAATTTATTCT
>BGPR01018299.1:0-21048 GCA_013235015.1 Araneus ventricosus | reverse complement strand
AATTGTTTTAAAATGTATTCTTTGCACGTTTGAGAACAGTTTCCTTCTAAAAATACAGTATACAGCGAAATGTCTCGAAATTAATGAGCCCTAAACACTCTATAACTCTCATTCCAACCAACAAGTGTGACTTTGAACTTGTTTAAAACAAGAAAACTCCTAGGAAGAACAATAACACATAAAATTACTCTATCAGGCATAAAAAATAATTGCTCTTTACTTTTGAGTGATGACCTAACACAATAGAACCATCAAGACACCTCGTGATAAGGTCCGACTAGAAAATTTTGCTTTCTAGAAAATAGTAATCCAGCCCGAATCTTGGCATCTAATCTGACAAACATTTTTCATTATCAACCATCGATGAATCTTCTACCCATTTCCCTGTATTTTCTTTATCAACAAACAGCTTAAACTACCATAACACCTCATAATCTGGCCTGTTTGTTTATTTTTTCCTTACTTGATTTTCTTTATTTGTTTAATGACTTGAAAATCCCCATGGCTATACCGAAACGAACAATTTGTCGGACCAGTCTCTCATTGGGCTTCCAGTCCGACGGCGTGACGTCACAGGCTTTGCCTGATTGGTCGAGACCACAACTGCGTAACACGTCACGTTTTTGTCATGCCATAAGACTATGGAGAAAACCCACATGTATTTTATAAATACGCTCGCTTTCAAATACAATTCATTGATTCAAGAGTATCTGAAAATAGCGACTTGTAGCAAACCAAAAAGTGAGAGCAAAATTTTTTGACTGACCGCCTCGAACTTGACTGGGACAGATTCGTCTACTAGTGACAGTGTTGTTTCTCTTAGGTAAGTTGGAACTTTCATTTAGGTCGAAGCCCAGATTCGGCTCGAGTTTTTCTTTGTTTTCTTCGCGGCTTAATTCTTTCGGATAAAGGAGATCAAGCGAAAGTTAAGATCTTCACCAGGCAGATGCAGATACTGTCTGACAGTTGCTCTGTTCACTCGCGCTTTTATCGCTTAAGGTCTCGGCTCTGTTTTGGTGCGGCCTTTCGGATTGCGGATTTCGCGTAAGTTCGTTGCATTTCGTGCACACTTACTTGAAAGGAATTTGCCGAAATTAAAGTTTGAGATTATAATTTTTTTTATAATGTTAAATATTAATTGTTTTAATAATTTCTTTGGTTTATTTAATGGAAATTTAATATTTATAATGTTAAGGCATCAAGTAGTAAATGGAAAATCCTTTTACTCAATGTTTTAAATGCCAAGTTGTAAATTACAGCACCTTCGTTTTATTCTTTAATTTTTCTCGGAAATATTTATAAACATTAAAATTTTAATACTTTTTAACCTTTATAATTGATAAGTTAAGCATTTCAGAGCTAACAAGTATCTTGCAATATATTTTTGGTTCTTTTGAAACAAGTTATATTTTAAATTTGGTTAAATTTGAAATGAATTTTATGAAATATTTTCAATATTATTTTGTTGATGAATTATTTATCTAATGTTTTCGATACACCAGGTTTTTCTGTTCGTTAACTAAAGTGCGGGATATATATTTTTATATGTCGAGGTATATAAAAGAGGTATATATTTTGGTTTGTAATATATGTGCTTGTTTTTTTTTTAAATTTATAAATATATTACATTTACAAAATGTTGCATGAACATTATTTATATTTTAATATTAGAGTATAGAATTGGATTTAAAACCTTATTTTTGGCGATGTGTTTAACCTTAATCTAATGTAACTTGTTTTATGCATCGTAAATCAAATATGTAAGAAACTTATAACATTATTTAAAATAAAATATATATATATATTCTTGTTTAAAATACATTTCCGAACTAAGTCATTATTTCTAGCATTTATAATGACAATTTGCCTCTTTAGTTCAATGCAAAAGGCAAATATTGACTAAACGAATAAAAAATTATTCGAATATAGTTATGAAAAAAATTCTTAATTAATTTAGAGTCCATTCTAACAATGTGACAGTTTAGTCTCAATCGCTTTAAGTTTAATATTAACTTAAGGTTGATGATAATCTGAAATTGTTTTACAGTAAAACTTTCGTTTTACTGATTTTACAAACCTTTTTAAAACAATTCCCAATTTATAGTGACTTGCTTAAGCTAATTTACAGTGACTTTCAACCACAGGGTTTAGCAATTTTTCAATTTTTGTATATGAAGTCATCTTTATGATTAAGAAAATTAAATAATTGAGACACTTTGCGTGAGGAAGAAATTTAGATGAGAAAAATTAAGGATAAACGCTGTTTTTTGTCAATTTGGAATGGAACCTTCATCCATTAGTCTCGTAAAAAAATTTGTCCCCAATATTACTGTGCAGTCATTTAGCAGGTTTTCTGCTACAATTGCGAATAAAACATTCATATTTTCGTTTTATACTTGAAGCAAAACTGTCTTCGAATCCACATATGTTAAATTTGGAGATGGGTAATTTTAATAGAAGAACAAAGTTAAGATAATATTTGTTAATTTTAATAAAAGAACATAGTTACGATAAAATTTGTTAATATATTTTTAACTCGGAGGAGCTTTAAAATTCAACGATACGCATCGAGAGCTTTGGCAATAATTATCTATGCATTTACTATAAATGTATAGTAAAACAAGTAATAGTATTGCTAAGAATCGAAGTAACAGGATTTATAGTTTCAGAATAAATCCGCTAAAGAACGTTTTGAAAAGTAATTTCATGATGTTGTTTTTATGATGCATAGAATATCGTTTTATCTTATTTTTGTTTCTTCCATGAAATTCTGGCAGTTCCATTAATAATTTTAAAAATCGTATGTTATTTTAGTAAACATAATAGGAAAAATGATAATTCAATATCTCAGTTGAATAATAGCAATGAAGTTATAATTTTGTGCTGAGTTTTTTCATCATCAAAATTTACACTTACTGCAAAATAATCTTATGGGAATGGAACAAATATTAGACGAACAGAAGTCAAACAAATATTTCTCCATTAACAGATTAGCAGAAGAATAATTTAGGCTATTTTAGTTTATTAATGACAATAAAATAATTAAAGCGTAGCATTTCTTCATCATCACGGTTTGCACATACATTAACAAAATTTCTGTAGAATAGAATTTATATTACTTTAACAGAGGTCAAACAAATATGTGTTTTTCCATAAGTAGATTTTATATGTAATATTTTGACAAATAAATATCTTTCGTCCTCCTCTTAACAATGTCTCATTTCCATTTTTTGGATTTTTCGTTCCGTTACAGATTTTACGTCACCACGTGTTTGCCAATGTCACGTGTTACGAAACTTTTGGCGAACTTTACTAAAAGCGCCTAGCAGATTTTTTCCTGTTTATTTTTAGTCCGAAATGACGGAATAGAAGATGTGACATTTACTCAGGTGGCAATAAACGCTCTATTCATCCTTGCCGCTTGTTTGCACGAACGCAACTAACACGTCGATATCGCGTTGTGGTCTTTATCGTGAATTTTGTGCAGTCCAATCATTCAAATAGAGAATTACATTCGATTTTCCAGCAGCAATCTAGCAAAATATCTGAAAAAAAATTTAAAATAAACGTTTTAAGTCATTGTGTAAACAGAAACAATCTGTTTTTGTTGAATAACCACGTTTTTCGGAGCATTTGACTAATACACGATGGAACAAAAGCCGGTCAGAAGAACTTGCACGTGCACGTGTTTCCAATCCAGGCCAGTAAGTTTTGCTTTCAATGCTTTTTCTTAAATGAGTGAAATGCGGAAGAGTTATACGATTTAAGGTCGTTATTCAGCTGTCAATTCGGATTTTATTTTGTTGCTTGAATAAATTGTACGTCTTAAATTAACAGTTACTTATCGGTGTATGTGTTCAAGGTCCTTTCCTGGTATTTAACATACAATGAATGCATTGATGGAAAACCTTTAGAATCTCTATTTGGGTACTTAAATATCATTCTTTATGCTGATTGGCAGAAATCAGATCTGTCAAAAGTGAAATTTTGTGACTAGTTATGTTGCATATTCCTGATTGCTGCCAACAGGAAGTGTGTAAAATCATTTAATTGGTATATGGCATAAATTTTATGTAACGTCTGTTTAAATTAAGGTAGTTGAAATTAATGTTGTTTCTCAATTAATGGAAAAGATAAAAACCGTGAATATAGGCTTAATTTAATAAAAAATTAAGAAATTGATAAAAGCTCAAAACTTTTTTTCATTGTAATACTTAGCCCTCGTGTTGCTTCAAAAAATGGGACGTCAATATAACTAAATAAATAAATTCATTGTAATTCTTAAATTGTTAATTCTCAGTAGACTCAAAATATTACAATGAAACAGTAAAAAAAGAGAGAAAAAATATTTTCTAGTTCCAAGTAAAAACGTATTTGTTTCCACTGATAGTTATAAAAACAAAAAAATTTTTACACCCGACAAAAATGATGACGCAACTAATGAATTTATTAAAATTTTAATAGAAATAATTCTATCCAATTTATATTGCTATATTTTCCCATCAGAGATCTTTATTAGAGCATTTTATTGAATGCCAAGGCTCACTCGCCTGTTTTTCATATTCTGAACATGCATTTTTCATTGCATTATCCAGGAAACTATTATCAAAACTATTTTTAAAGTTGCTAAATCTCATTCTTTAATAAATTTCATCTTAACTTGAAAGTATTTCTTTTCAGCTCATAATAAAAGAAAGAGTAAAATATCCAATGTATTACTTGAAAAAAATTAAAAATACTTAAATTAAAAAAATATTTAAAGTTGAAATCATCAAAAAAGTAAAGAAAGGCTTCATAATCTGTTAATATGTGATATAACCACACATCATGCATACCTGTAAGTCTTCGTTGCGTGGGGTTTTAGTTAAGTTAAACTATGAATATAATTAGTCGTATTAGTGATGATTGGCACGTGTTTGTTTCAGTACTTCATTAACTGATTCATCTATGAATCATTGGAAGATGTGGCAACATTATGATAGTGCAGAGTTCATGACTTTTCTTTTTCCTTATTCACTTCCTAATTGAGGAAATATATCCGCCTGTTATTCTAGAAAGCGTCATAATTTGCCAAATAGGTTTTTAATTAAACTTTTCGTAGATGTGCACAAGTATTAAGATAAGTACGTTTATCTGCCACGAAAGTTACAAAACTATGTTTAGCATTCAGATTGAGTTTGAGTACTTATTGAGGTAACTAAGAAATACAGACCTTAGGAAGTGATATCAAAGGCTAAAAACTTTGTAAATAACTTTTTGAGGCATATAATATTGATATAAAAAGAACATTGGAATTTCGTCATTCGATGAATCAGTTTTCTGGATCAGGTATTTTTTGTATGAATTTCAAAATTGTAAATGCAAAGAATAATGAAGAACTCGATTGTGTTCCTTTGGTTATTTACTTTTAAGTTTTTGTTTTGAAATCTCAATTTTCTCAGAAATTGTCAAGTTGTTATTATATTAATCT
Source organism: Araneus ventricosus (assembly GCA_013235015.1). Lineage (NCBI taxonomy): Eukaryota > Metazoa > Arthropoda > Arachnida > Araneae > Araneidae > Araneus > Araneus ventricosus. The sequence goes on along the minus strand of BGPR01018299.1, from coordinate 15,578 downwards.
ATTGTATTAAAAATTCCATAGATTATGAACTTGAAAATTATTTGAAGAAGGGAAGATTTTGTGAGTTAATTTCTGAAATATTTGCTCGAAGTATTCAATAAGCATTTTAAAATAACGCTTCTGAGAGCTTAAAGTTATTCGTTAGCAATTTATAACGTTATTCAGGATATTCATAAAGTTATCATTATATAAAGAGATGTTAGAAAAAAGGCGGAACAAAGGATCGAAAAAAAATTCTATTGGCATTCTATTCAGCATTTTAAACATTTTTAATGAAATTTTTTTAAAAATTTAAGTTTTCTTTGTTGCCATGCTCGGCAATAAAACCTTTCGAACGAAATCATCTATCGATATTAATAATTTCCTCAATTTTTTCCAAAATAAGCTTTTATGGGATTTTTAAATCTTAATCCCAATTATTATTTTTTGGACACCTGTATTTTGTAAAATAGTTAATGTTCTAGTAAGAAGCAATTAGTGTTCTTATAATGCAGTTTTAAATCCTGAACTGTCTTGTTCCATGTTATAAAAATACTTTTAAAAATTATTAGTGTATATTATTACATAGAAAGAGGCAATTCGCATGAAAATCGTCTGATTTCTCTGTTGTAACATTTCTTTAAGAAAAAATAATTGCAAAGTTCTTTAGTTATTATTTTTAACATAGCATTGGATTTCAATTTAATTTTCAAACGTAACTATCCATTTCCTCATTGTCTTGTAATTCTAAATCTCTTTTCCGACTATTTGGAGAGCTAAAAACCTTTTAAACCTTAGATTTCTGCTCTATTATTTATTTCGATTAAAAGTAAGATAATTGTATATCATTTCAAGATTTTCGAAAAACTGTTTTGGAGTGCAGCCGATAATTTCTATAATTATAAAATGCTTTCATTTCCGGTTTGAATAACATTGGTTTAAGTAGGTTAGTGGAGCAAAAGCTAACACAAATTCGATAAATTTTTCAGCGAGAAAATTTCATTTCTTTTCAGAAAACAAATGTTGAAGATAAAATGCTGTATTACTATTAAGTTTCGTTAAAATGATAAAAAAATTAGTTCAAGGAGTAAAGCAATCTAAAAACTTGACAGGATTTGATTCTAATATATTCTATAAACCAAAAAGATTCTCTTGTACCGAATTTTAGAAAACGAGAAAAGTATTTAATTACTGAAAATTTCACACACTAGCTATTTCCAAATAAATTTGTGTTTCTATTTAACTAAAATTTGTTTGTGTAATTATTAAAGAGACTGTGTGATCTATTTATAAAACTCTAATAAAGTCTGTCAGTTATATGTCAACATTTAAAATTAATTGTTTAATCCAAATAACTTCAGTTTATCAAAAATTAAACCTTAAAACATAGCCCTTTCATATCTGAAAATGCTATTTTTTAACAGAAAAAATAAAACCACATTAAAAAAATAAACCTGTCACATTAAATCATCAAAGAAATTCAAAGGGAGTGGACAATACATTTTAAACAAAGATAATTATTTAAATGCACACTCACGTATGGAGGAAATGTACAACATGAAACTGAAAAAAAGAATTCATTCATATACTACGAATAATTTTTGATAGGATGAATTTCTAAATTTGATTAAATAGATAGTATTTAATAGTTGGATAAGAAGAAATAGATAATAAAGAAAGAGATAGGCTTAAATGGTCTAAATCGTCATTTTACCGTTATCAAGCCATTTTAAAGTTTTCTGGAAAGATATTATCATCATAAAGGTATTCAGACACAGCGGATGCAATTTTTACTTGAATGGAGAAAACAGCAAATGCAAATTTATAACAATTACTTAATATTATGTTATAGTAACATAACAATAGTTTACGAAACGATTTTAAATATACTTGTTTTTTCCATCAGAAAGGAAATGTATTTATTTAAATATTCATAGATCTATTCATTCAGAGGAAATTTAAATTTTTTCATGAATTGCTTGGAATTTTAAATGCAAACTTACCTTTTGATATCGAAAATTTTTAAACTAGCTTTGTTTTTTCCTCAAAAAAAAGTGAAATCACCATAAAAATATCTCAAGTAATAACATAATGCGTGCCAAGGAGTATAAGGAAAATTATTTGCCCGTCGTTTTCAAGTTCAAGGAAGAGCAATAAAAATCTGAAATATCTCAAATTTAATTCCTGTTGTAGTAAATAAAGAGTATTGAATGAACGGAAAAGTCAATACGAAAATGACTCTATTATGGTGTTGTCTTTTTACGAACTAGATATTTCTCAGTCAAGGTTATAGTCTCCATAAAACGTAAATATTAAATGACCGGATTTTCCCCAAAATGAATTTATAGCTCCAATTAGGCTTCAATTTAAAAACGTTGTAGAAGGAATTCACGACGAAAACTGTCAACTGTATCTCTTAAATACGTCTAATATGATAAAGCAGTCGCAACAGGTAAATGAGAGATAAATCAGTTTTGTGTACTTTTGGTATTCAAAAATTCAACATCATGCTTCAATAAAAACAATAAATTGGGAAAATTCAATAGAGAATTTTTCAGAATGCAGAGCACATGTCAGTGTTTTTGACCTTCAATCAGGTTTTGATAAAATAAATATCGACTTGTATCTTTTATTTCATTTAGTTCGGAAATAGAACATGTGCGACAGGCCTCACGTGTATTTTTCCCCAGTTGAGATGCCATTTTTGATTTCAAGTTTATCAAATTAAGACCGTGTTTGCTTGTCACCAGACTCAAAAGAATCAAAGGGCAGTATCAGTATTGCAAACCAGTACGGACCCCAACTTACTTATCGGACTTTTGAGGGTTTTATTTATGAATGTCAAACGATGCCGGGATTTTTTCCTCGTATGTAAGGCTTTTGGCAATGATCTTCATTTTATAAGCGCGTTATGCGTGTTATTTTAGATTAGAATTTCGAAGGTTACAAAGAGTTGGACGCGTTTATTTATTTTATCAAGAGACTGTGAAAAAACAATAGTTTTCTTTCTGATTTTCTTAGTGCGTGAAGAGATATGATTATGTCGTCATGTGGTTTTCCATCATCCAGATACGCGCAATCGTTGATAGATAAATTTGTTGCTCGAAATTAACATACTGTTGTCGTAGTAACGTCAAAAGTAACATCTAGGCCAAAACTAATTGAGATAATAAATTACTATACAAATAATTTTCACATGTTAATGTGACATTCTATCCGTGATGTGAAAACTGTTACACACAGAATGTAACGTTCCGTTGGGCCTAGAGCTGCAAAATATGGAACATAGTTACTTCTTGAAAATTAAGTGCTTCCTAAAAAAGGTATTCAAAATTTCAATGAGATTCGTAATTTGTTAAAAATTAATCGCAATTTTAAAGTTTTTCCTTCAAAACCTGAGCATATTATAGAATAAAAATCATTTTTTATTTCCCTACATTTTTTTTAGTTAATTAAACACGATTTGTAACAATGCTTGTTTTAGTTGTAATGAAATTCAAACCAATTTTATTGGTTCATTAGATCTTTCACTCGCGTGCTTTTGACAATGTTAGCGCTTTTATTTTTAAAAAAGTGCTTTCGTTGGACATTAATTCCGAAGCGGAATTTTCACTTTCGATTTGATTACAGAATTAATCAGCATTATGTTCTTCATAACCAATTCATTTTTGAGACGATCGCCATATAACATGCTATCACAGATCAATTTCAAATCCCCATTGAATTGATTAGTTGCAATTAAGCTGTTTTTTTCCACTTTTGAATACATATGAGATATGAAATTTGAGATTTCCTTCTTTCCCAAAGAATTTTAAGTTTCCTTCCTCTCCAAATAGGTTATTTTATTTTATTCCCGTTTGAAAAATAATAAGGAGGAAAAAAAATCAGAAACACTTCATCACTTAATGTCAATGTGTAAGCTGTTCAAAGGTTGTAGCTTCGTTGAATTAAATAGGTCAAGGCGAAAAACACTACTAACGACCTTCAAATTCTAAAATGCTAATAAAAGGAACTGAGATACTTAATTTTGTACTCCTTTTTATTTCCTTGTCAAATACTTCTTTGTTTTCAGATAACGATTTGTTATCGCAGGAAATGAAGACTATTTTTTTAGAGTTTGGGTAAAGTTATTTTTCTTAATATCTTCCTCGTAGGTTTCATTAAATGAAATATGAACTTATATCTTTAATTGGAATAGAAATAAAGTATTTTAGAACGTTTTCTGGTTTACAGTGAGTTTTCACTTAAAACGAGTTTTTCTCGTCGCATATCCTACTTAAAGTCATTCCATAAAGAATGAATAATGTCTAAAAATTTGCTTTAAACTTCTCCTACAAAGATGAAAATCGCCGATTTTCAACAAATGACGCTCACCATTTATTTATAACTTTTTTTGAAACCAACCACAAGCAACTACATACATGTTAAATATCAGTAGTTAATGAAACAGTAACATTTTAAAAATATAATCATCTGTTTAAAAAATTGTTATTAGTGTTATATTTAGTTATTAGTCTTAACTTTTTTAAACGCTCTTATCGATAATTTTTAATGTGATGTTTTAACAGTAAAATGCAACTTTATCGACTTGTATGGAAAATGGGAAACACATAAGTATAGGAACTGTGAAGTTCAATTTGCACATGGCTGTGGAATTAAATCAGAATGACGTTGATAGCCATATTTTATATTTAAAAAATGTTCCAAAATTGTAGACTGAAGAAAAAACTAAGCATAATTGAAGATTTGTAGAAAACACTGAATTATTTACAATTATTTTAAATTATTTATAAATTGCTTTATGAATGTGTTTATGGAAATGTCTATTCTTAAACAGCCTTTAAAACATTTTTTCTGTGGGTAATTAATTAACAAAAGCGAAATAAAGTGAAAGTGTGTAAAGAAACAAGAGCAGGATAGAAACCCTCAAAATATATTGTTCAGCAACGGATTCGAAAACCCCTCCGCGCTTTTGGGCATGCGCCGTGCGGTGTTATTTTCATCAAAATAAGGGGAAAGTGAAGAATGGAAGGGTGATGTTTACATTTTACTGAGCGTGATCTAACAAAAAACTCCAGAAAGCGCTCATATGACTCATTGCCTGACACCCCTTTCCTGTGTAAAATCGTCCAAAAGTGGTAGTCTCGGAATCCGTTGCTGAACAGTAAGTATCAAAGGCGTAATAGTAGAAACCCTTGAAAAATATGCTTAACAAAAGAAAAGGATGAAAATTGCCCACTCGCAAAAAGAAATATTTGCATTACGTCTTTTGGTAACAAACTTCCTTCTAGCAACTTAGAGAACAAGCCCTCGAACACCAGGGGTTACGACCAGTTCTCCAGGAAGCTCATCACTACCCCTTCTTTCGGGACGGGTCACCAATTATTATGCAAGTAAAGAGAAAAGAGGATTTATGTGATACAGAAATTCTACACATGATATTCCTATCAGTTTATATTACAGGTTTATTGAGAACACTGTTGCGTTTAAAAGAAAAATTCAGGATACCCAATGGTTTCTTTTGTAAACATCAAAACATTAAAATGAAAATTTTCAATCTAAAAACATTAAAAAAATGAAAGTTTTGAAACTTGATGTAGTAAAAATTGCTTTGGGCTTTCTCTCTCTCTGTTCAAAGCCATAAGCCTAACCCTAATTCATATAATTTTCATTACGCTTCCGGGGTTGAGCGAAGACGTTTGCAAGGTTAACTGATAGACGGTTAGAAACTTCTGGAAGTTCTGAATGCGTGAATTGTTTTTTAATAAGTACACCTTGAAGCTTACACGACTCAAACAGCGATGCCAGACGCTTAGAACTAGGTTCCAAATAGTAATTCGATTCTTTTTAACGGAGATTTCCCTTTCCAATAAACGATTATTTTTGGAAAGTTTATTCTTCAGAAGCTGCATAATTTTCTTCATTGTCTTCCGTCTTTTTTCTTAATGGCCTTCACTATGTTTCGAAAAGTGGCCGTTTTGTTGCTGTTCGAAGATTCTGGATGAATCATTATTTAAATGATGAGTTCGAAGGATATGTAATCAGCTTATCAACCTGTTGAACTGTCATCGGATTGTCAAATTGTTTTCATTTCAATTGTTTACCTGATTGTAATCGTTTTTATATTTTTGAATAATACTTATGGAATTTACGGGAAGAATAACCTCAATTATATATTTTTTATTTGGAATATGTGTTTGATTATTGTGTTTACATAAAGGATAAAAGGAAAATGATGCATTGTTTAACAATCCTTAACCTCAGATCTTTATTCGATTATGTGTATATGTGTTTTGAATATTCATCTGAATATTCAACATCGTTAAGTCGGGGTTTTCAGATTCTTAATAATCGTTAAATGTTTTATTGGGAAAAGCGTTTTTTACAATAGCTTTAAATTTCAGATATACTCATAATTAGGTTCTCTTCCGGATATTAAATTTTTGTCTTTCTTAATAATTAGAGATCAGACACATGTGTAAATATATCAGATTAGCTCTGAGTAATACCGGCTTAAATCCTTATTAAAATAAAAAAAGTCGTGAATAATTTTCTGAAAACATAGAATAATAATTGAAAACAAAAATTCAGTGCCTGTTTTTGAAATATAGTGTTGATAGAAAAGTTATAATTTCAGTTTTGTAAAGATTTTATAAATTGGGCTTCTATTATTCAATTCACTAATATTCCTCACTTAAAAAAAAGAAAACACTATAAAATTAATTCAGTGAAAATTCTTTTGTATTTCCAAAATTATTTACGCTTTCGTTCTTGTATGAAACCAGCTTCTCCGTGCATATTTTTTCAGAGAAGTAATCATAAGCATTGCTATTTTGAGAGATAAATAATTTAACCACGCGATAATTCAAAATTAACGCTTATTTTTCTAGGTCTAAATTATGTAAAAGACTATCGTCTACAACATATTTTTGCAATTAACTAATTTATAAACAGAAAGATTCATAAGAAGATTCAACAAATAAAAATAAATTATGTACCATTTTGTTATCATTTAGGAATTCCTTAACGAATGCAACAGATTAAAACAAAGGCTGGCGGTCAATTGAAACAAGAGACGTTTATTGATTGAAGCAACAAGGTCATAGTTGTCCAGGGTGAATCGGCTTGCAAGCTATTGAAAAAAACCCATTATGTTAAGACCTTTTGTCCCATCGTATCTTAAAATTAATTACTTAAACTTTGTTTATTTTAGTAAATATCTTCACATAGTATAGTAAAAATAGTGACACGTTTAGTGGAAGTTAATGCTGCAAAATATAACCTTCTTTTGCGTCTATTACTTCTTTCACATTGGTCCTCACATAACAATCTGCTTTATCCTTGTAATCGTTTTAGTAACTGCAATTTTTATTACTGTTTTGGACGCGATCGAAAGTAAGCCCGCAGAATTATAATTAGATTAGAATTATAAATTCGTAAATAATTGCGTGGATTTTTACTGCTAATAAAAAATCGTTTGTTCATTCAGAAATTCAATTTAATGTCTCAAGAGATGTTTTGAGAAACAATTTTGTATAACAAAGTTTTAAAAATCTATATTTTGATGTTTAAAGCATTTTATGATGCAGAACAAAACTAAAAATTGATGTAAGAAGGTCTGGATTAATATCAAACAACAATTCGTAAATGAATGCTACATATAATATTTTTAATGCGTGGAATGTTATAGGAGAAATATCCAACTTTTAAATTCATTTGCTTTATTCGATTCTTTTGGAATTTTAATGGCCATTTAATTAAATATCATATATAATCTAAATAAGTTTATCTTGATAATGGAATTGTATAATCGAAAACGGCGAATTTTAATTTTAACGTAATTACATTATATATGGCAAACAATTTAAACTGTGATGCCAACATCTAAGTTTCAAAAATCTGCGCAGTTGTTATTTGAAACTAGACCAATTAGTAATAACATTATAATTAAAAGCAAATTATTTTCCTCGATTTTTTTTTCTTTTATCTGGAAAACAGACAGAATTCCATTTAATTTGACAATCTTAATTATTGAAGAGTTTTTCACAGTTATTTTTGATCGAATTAACAGCTTTTTTTAGAGTTATTAAAAAAATTTCTTCTTGAAGGAAACTGTGTATCTGATTGCAGATTCTATTCTAGCAACAAAAGATTAATGGAATTGATACATTGTGAATGAAATGTAGAATTTTTATGTAAATAACATTATCAATCCTATTCACATTTTACGTTCATTCTTCTGTTTGATAAAAAGTAATTGACGCGGAAGGAAGAAGATTAAAATATGAAAGTACAAAATGCATTCGATTTCATTAATTTACAATATTTCATTTTAATCGTATACGTAAGATCTATTTTCTTTATGGGTTCCTTGTTTATATTAAAATACTATTCACCTTGATGTTTTCAATGAAGATATTTTATTTTGAGATACCTCAACAGCTTTGCAAAACTGATTTTTCGTAGCGTGCTTTGAATTTTAATTTGAATTTGGCGGGAAAATTGGCAGAATACATTTTTTTCTTATTCAGTTGCTTCTGATAAACAAAGAAATAGAAAGCCATTCGGTGGACTTTTTCAGACAAAAAATTTTTCGAATGCTTTATTTTTATTTTGGAGAATGCTGGAAATTTGGGAAAGGGATTTTCTCCTTGTTCCATTTTTTTAAACTTACACAAATTGGATGAATGAAAATATTTTAGGCTTAACTTCCGACAAGGTCTTTCAAAAATCTTTAATTTGGACTATACAAAATTATGAACAGTGTTGTGCAAAGTTAAACAAAACAAAGGAACGCGCAGATGGTTATGTGTTTCGTTGAACTGTGTGTTGGAAGATTGCCCGATTCAACGTAATAGTAAAATTGATAGTCTTACGTTAATGAGAAAACGTAACAATAAACCAGGAAGGTGCCAGAGTCTGATACTATAAATAACCTTCAGAAAATCTTCGCCGTGGAACAACACGTATACATCACCTGTTTCATTTAGAACTCAATCCATTTTTTGCAGCAGGTTTTAGTCATTTATTTTTACACTATAGTTATTTTTAAAAAAATCTGAAAAGTCAACCGTTTTGCTTTTCCTTATATTAATATATTCCTGTATTCAGTGCGAAATAATTTTGTTTTATGCAGCTGTAACAAATAAGAAGACATTTCGAAATAGTCTTATAAAATTTGCCAAATAAAAAAATTATATTTTGAATGAAAACAGAACATTAAATGTAAAAATTTTGTGAAATCCTCATTTTCATCATCAAAATGTAAAAATTCTGTGAAATCCTCATTTTCATCATCAAAATGTAAAAATTTTGTGAAATCCTCATTTTCATCATTAAAATGTAAAAATTTTGTGAAATCCTCATTTTCATCATTAAAATGTAAAAATTTTGTGAAATCCTCATTTTGAAATTCGATTCGCCTGCGCTAGTTTTTGCAGAGTCAACTTGAAATGTTCCGCCTATTCTTGATTTCCGTTTTCTTTTTAATCATTGGGCGATGCTAACCATAAAATTCAAAATAATTAACCTTTATTTTACAAACTTTTAGATTAAAGAATTTGTATATTTATAGAACTAACGACAATGAAATTTTCTCTGATTGTGTCAGCATTGGCAATGAAATATTCAAAGCTAACAAAGAAATTATGACATCGGTTTTAAAAGAGAACACTTTTGAAATATTTTTCAAAGATTAGCATAAACGATAAAAAGTTCTTATTACGTAACGCGACGCAATTTTCACAAGTTTAGTTGTTGGGTCACTAATCTTTCGGGACATTTTTTTCGAATTCAAGTTCATTACAAAATTTGACTCAGAAATGTTTTGCTGTTACTCTATCAATATTTTGTTACAAGTCCAAGGTAAAGTTAAAATGTTATTAAAACATTCTACAGTGGGTTTTTCATTGTATAAGGTTTCGTATCATTTTAAGAAGATTTATATTAAAATTACCCAGAAAAAGTGTAACACAGATCTGGTAACTTCAAATATGGATGGAAGCAATGTGTAACGATTCAAACTTGCATAAGTGAAAGGGAAATTCACTGTTCCTCCCAACAGTTAAAGTAGGTTACAATTCTGAAATAATTTAAGCCGCAAACAAAGATTAAATTAATTCCAAATAATTTTAGTTTATGAAAAGCTAATTTGGATTTTCATTCCAATTAAATACTGACAAAGTAAGAAAACATATACTTCAAGGATTTATTTTAGTAAGTTCAAGCATTTCTTAAAATTCTCACATGCTTCACATCTCAAGTTCTATGATAAGACATTCTTGTATATCTTATCTTAAAAGTGGATTGTGATATTTTTTAAACAAAAAAATTTAGAGTTTTAATTCCCGTTTTTATCTTACCTTTTACAAAAAATAAAAAATTATAATGATTTAATTTGGATAATTTTTCCACTGTGCGCAATCTTATCCGCAGACCCTTTGTGAACAGACAGCTTTTTTTCATTTTCTTTTTAAAAGATAGTGAAAGGATAAAAACAAATTTACATGTATCTTCTTATCATCCACTTCACGTTTCATGAAACGTGCCTAAATCTTTTATCAATACCATATTATCATGTCTAATTGGTTTAAGATAAAAATTAAGTTATATAAAGAATTTTCAGAGCATTCTAGCAGAAAATTATTTTTGTGAGAATAATTCATTGAAAACAAATAAAATTTAAACGCAAAAAAGTTTTCAGAAATATTAATGGACATAATTTTAAAATCTCTTCTAACATGAAACTAATAATTTAATAAAGGAGTCATTCAAAAGTTTTAAAATTTCGTGAAATCTTATGCAAAAGTACTACCAAGAATTTAAAATAAATTTCTCTTGTGTTCCGATTATTATATTATTTCGTTTGGAAGCAGCATGCTTTTGTGATAGATAGTGTAGACGGTAGTTTTCGACTAACATTCGAAAATTCTCAATATTTATTACAAGCTTTCTCAAAGTTTCAGTTCATATTTATAAATTAACTGTTCGCAATAATTCTTTAGTACTTATGATACATTACTGGAAAATGATTCATATTTATAAATGAATCGCCTCTAATACTTCTTTAATATTTACTATTCATTAATGGAAAAATATCTTCAAAAGTGTTTTTTCATGCATCCAAAATTATTATCAAAAACTGTTTTTTTCAGTAAATTAATTTTTTCGTTAAGAGTCCTTATAAGTTTGATGAACCATCTTTTCAATTAAATGCATTTTTCCTCAAATTTTCGGAAAAAAAAGGATTGCAGCAACATGGACTTCATAGAATTTTATTCCTGTTTATAACTGCTTAACATATCTTTCTAAAGCGAGCCTTGAGTTCAACATCAGCCTTTCGTAAATTTTACAAATTATGCAAAGTGACATGCTAATAAGTCTGTTGACAATTAGTAGCTACTTCGTGCGGTCATCTGTTCCAACTCTTTTTTCTTCCTCTTGACACTTTGTAGTATTTCTTCACGTTTTTGAAACGAAAACTTTGATATGTTGACAGATTTCATTGCTTCATACTGTTTTTCAGCAAGGATTGGATACTTTACTTCAAACATAAAAAACTGATTCCGTTAAGAAATCCTTACACAAACTGCTTTATAGTAATGCTAACTAATGTAGAACAGCATTACGTCGTAAATTAAACGAATTCCTCCAAAGACTGAAATGTTTAAAATAAAACTGCTAAATAATACTAGGCTAAACTAACTAAATAAGCTTACAAATTCAGCATGTTAATATTTTAAAATAGTTAGGTTTCACACTAGTTAAAACATATCACTTTCTTCTTAAAACTGCTTTCTAATTTCGAATACTTGACGAATTTCGTAGGTTTTATACTTTATATATGTTGAATATTCCTACTCTTGTTCAATGAATTTAAATGACGGAATTCAGTTAATTACAATTATTTGCTCGATTGAAATTTATTATTTAATATACTGTAATATCCGTAACGAATAAATATATATATATATATTTGTAGAATTATTAAAACATTTAAAGAAAAGAAATTAATTAGATAAAAAATTGTTTGGTCATAAAAGAAATTAATTTAAAAATATCGTTTGGCTGAAAAGGAAATTAATTTTAAAAAAATTGTTTGGAATTAATTATTTTCTAAAGGTTATAAAAATAGTGAGGCAACGATATATTTGTCTTTTGCTAACGTTGCCTAGCAACTGAAAAGAATAATGATGATATGAACATGGAATTCGATGTAAGTCAGTGATGTAACGTTTGTGATGTAAGTGTATGTGTTTGTTTTACATGTTTGTGCTGTGGAAGACGTCCAATAAATATATTATTTTGTATAAAGAAGGCTAACTGATTCTTCATGCTATGCTGAAATACATCACAATACATTTTTTAACAGATGTCCTAAAGAGCAGTTGAAATTATTTGGAGCCTAATCTCAAAAATAAAATACTATTGGAATCAGAAGCCATAGATTTTAATATCGTAATTTATAGATATAAAAATTGTTTTTGAATTTACTGGAATTAATTCCTTAATCCACAAAGAGAACAGTTTCTTTTCGTTTTTATTAATTAAATTGAATGTCGGGGGAAAAGAATGCAATAATAAAGCGCATATCCCTGCAAATAATTTTTATCTAATATTGTACTTAAATGCATATATATGTGGCAGTTCTATCGAAGATCGAAACTACTGTCTTGAAATAACTGAAATTAAGACACATATTAACATTAATCGAATTAGAAAACGATAAGAATTATTTAGAAATGCAATGTTGGCAGCGCAGATTCATAATTGAGTGTTGTGGCATGCTTTAAAATGGTACTATCTCATTTTTCTTCAATTTATAAAATTTCTGCAACATGATTGATAAGAATAACTTAACACGCTTTTCTTAATAAACTATTATCTCATTTTAACAAAAGAATCGGAAAATATAATAATGAGGTTTAATTTCTTTGCTAAACGTTTTCTTCTCATAATATTTTTGAGAAGATTATTTCTAACTTTTATATTCTTTTGTTGAATCAACAATTATACATTTTTCAAAAATAATTTAATTGGATTTTGATATGATTTTGCTTTTAAAATCCAATCAGTTTCGTCAAATCAAATTAATCAAATATAGCTAGCTATATTTAACTTCATTTTCGTTAAGAATTGAATTTTTTTCGAGTATAATTAATCTCATTAACCTAAAATTAACCTCTTTTTGAACTTCATGATATTTTTTTTTCGAGAACAAATATATTTCTAATAGGCATGCGTATGAGGCTTCGTATAAAGTTGAATAACCTTTACGAGTGATGTGAACCTTGTTTTAAAAAAGCACTGGAAGTAAGTGACATTCTAATTACTGTGTTTTGCATCTGCTCTATAGTAAAAATACAAATGAAAGGTTTTGAAAAACTAATTAAGAAAAAAAATCAATTCACCAAAATCGTGTTTTTTCTTCCTCCAATACATAAAGATTGCGTGATGCAGCGAGAAAAAAATTGACATGCAAATTTTTTGCTTTGGATTGACGTCATACTTACCCGGAAATAAAAAATTTAGCTTCTTTTCATTTTTAACCCCGGTAGTCAGCTTTCATTCATTTTTTGTTGTTGTTTTATCGAAACGTGAACTTGGCCCATAATTGCAGACGATTTTTCCATCGATAGATATTTGAATATAAAAGACCCCCTCTTTCATTTCTGAGGCACATTGATCTCAAAAGAGAACAACTACAAACTGCTATTTTGGATTCTTGAGTTCCACGATATCTTGCATCGGATAGTGTTTTGTGACTTGCGCTGTAAACCCCATTTCCGTTTTTTCTTGCAAGAAAATTTTCTCGCATAACCTCATGAGGTATTATACACATTTATTTCATATAGTTTTATCTTAATTGAATTGCGTATGTTGAAATGAAAAGTAAAACTGTAACTTATGCCATTTTTGTTAAATCCTAAATATTTCTTAATATCTCTCTGAAATATTAAACTTTTGATTGAATTGCTGCTAATAATTATCCGTTATTAAGTATAAAAGAGTAAAATTTTTATTTCAGAAAATTATTTATTAAAAGAGATAAATTTTTTTTAAAATATTTCATTAGCATTAAATAATCATTTTGCTCATTATCTGCTTTGTGAAAAAGTCGTCTGTTTTGATTATTTTTAATAGCAGAAATTTCATGTAATTTTTATCTAATGTAAAAATATTGGCGAATTAATTCGAGTTTTGAATTCTAAATTTGTCGTAACAATTATGAAAACTAGAAAGAGAATTTGAAAATCGTTTAGCTGCCAAAAAATATTCTTAATCTTTAAACTTTTTAAAATTAATTTTAAAAATTACTATTTCTGATTGATGAACAATGTTTTTTAGTTATTCATAAAAATCTATGGACTAATTTAAAAACTGAAACATTTATAAATATTCTCACTTTTCGAGAAACGGATGTGTTCTAAACCTTCAACTTTAGAACCAGTAATTTAATGAAGAGATAATTTGAAACCTCATTGTTTTTCGAATGCCACGTTGTTTTGATCACAAGATTGCACTTTTCGTCAATATCTGTAAAATAACATAACTCCAATTGGTGTCTAAGGTTTTAAGTACATTTCTTCGACGAAAAGTATTTTTTCATCCATGTCCAACATCTAAAGTCCAAAAAATATATATACGTAGTTGTGACGCTTAAGTTACCTGGGGAACAAAGATACGAAAGATAACAAGAGGCAAAAAAAGCCTTCGATACTTTCGATACGCTTAAACAAAAACATGTGTCATCAGATTCTGACCACGCAAAAGTGACGTGAAATTTGATATTATCTCAACAAATAAAAAGGAATATAGTGTCTGTTTATAGTTTAGAATTTATCCTCTCGGCTTCTAATACGGCATCTTCGCATTCACAAATATTTAACAAACCACCTGCCATCTCTTAAGAGGTAATATTTGTAATAGTGGTTGTTTACATGCATTCTAATATAATATCATGTTTAGAAGTTTTTTTTATAGCTTTAATGTTTCTATACTTGATTGCCAAGAATAAAACTGTAAATCTTTTTAGTCGTTTAAAGATCTTAAATTTTCACGTTGATGGATAATAGTTATGTTTTCGAATCAATTTTAGTTCTTTATCAAAATATAAGGTAAAATAAAAACTTTTGAACTTCTTTCTTTAGAATTGCTTACAAGTCTTTTAAATTCTTTTAATAAATGAAATTAAAAGACTTGATTCTTTTAGATTCTTTGAACATTTTGTGTTTCATTTGTTGGAATAAAAAACTACTTTTTATTTTTAGAAAAAGAACTAACAAACGATTTATAGCACAGGAAGCTCCACAATATCTCTTATATACCGGAATTACTTATAATTAATTGGTGCCCAATCTGAGAGAACTTTTTAATTTTTGATTATCCAGCTTTCTAGTTTTAGCTGACGCATGGAATTTCTACCAATATGAAGTTCTTAAAATCTACTAAAAAGATTTTAACGTTTTCAGAAGATATTTCACTAATAACCAGAGTTTATGTTGACATATTTTTGACAAATGCATCTATTGGTGAAATTTCCATAGTTTGATGTGAAATTATTAAATAGTATTGCAGAAATCTAAAATTCTTCATTTTTT
>BGPR01018298.1:0-29756 GCA_013235015.1 Araneus ventricosus | reverse complement strand
CTTCCATTGTCGTCCATCCAAGCACATAACATATTTTCAATATCCAGATTGCAGCGCTCCACGCTCTCCTGGGACTGTGGGTGCCGTGGTCTTCCAGTTACTATTTTACAATCAGGCCACATAGCTGAAAGTTCATTAATTACGTTAGCGGTAATTCATGACTGTTGTCGCTGTGAATTCATGACTGTCGTAAGGGGCACCTAAACCCAAAAATACCATCAGCAATTCCAACGCAACCTCACCTGCACGCTTTTATTTCAAAGAACGAAAAAGACAAAATTTCGCTGCATGATCCTGCTAGTTCATTAATCATTGTAATCTAAAACTGGGAGTTCATTGAAAATCAATCAAATCAATCAACTTGACTTCGAAGATTAAAATCTTTTGTAGTGATTGGTCGTACAACAATATTATGGTGTTGTTGAGATTTCTTAGTAATCTACAAAAATTTCAACCATTGGTCTAGGAATATAACATTTAGTTTTCAAAGCAAACAACATTTTATCTTTTCCGCCATGTGTTGTGGCGTAGTGATACTGAAGAAGCATGTCAAATTATTCTTCAAGAGGAATTATTACTCCAACAGGATCGTCATTGCTTCTCCATAATTTTAAAAATTAAGGCTCTTTTTTTTCACCTACCTCCATTGTGTCATATTTTCTAGTCCATCGATATTGCCTACTATTTTTCTCTTTTCCGGAATTATTTGATTCTGAAATTCCACTAATGGCTTCTATGGTTGCATTAGTCCATGTGTTTTTTATCACATCATCTCTGTTATTACTGTATTCTTTCATTTTTTCAGTTAAGTGTTCCCTCATGTTACAAAATTCATTTTTATAATAGCCTCCACCCTTGTTGCAGTCTTGCGTATTATACACCACACAATCCTCCGTACAGTGCATCACGTTTTTAAAAAGTTTTTTAGAAGTTGTTCGAATTGGATGATGGCATGCAACAAGATAAAATAGTAACATATAATATCGCAAAGCTATTTGAAATATCCTGCTTACTACAATAAAACAATCAATGCTACTAAGCACAACGTTGCATAAAACGAAATGCAAGATTTGTGAGACATTTCATCTGCTATGAACACTATTGAAGAAGGAAGTGGAAGCGCCATCTATGGCTCTGTACTGGCTCCAGTCCACATGGTTTTGATAAGTCTGTGATTCAGTTATTTTCCATACGCGGGCAAGAGTATGCAATAAGCCTGGATGAAGCCAGACTGCTTGAGCAAACTATTGCCAAATTTCTAACTAGCCTAAAGGTGTATGGGTTCCTTACCAATAAACTTAAAAATCACCAGGCTAATTAGAATGTTGTCAGTAGTTTTCCAATTTGCGGGGCGGATTGCAAAATGGCCAGGCTCTTTGCAATAAGCCGTATTATCTCTATTCGCCTACGACACCTGCGTGCAAATAGTAAAAGACAAATATACTGTGTTTTAATTCATTAATTCACACCACTATTATAGCTAAAAGCAGCGTTTTTTAAATATCTAGAGGAGGAAAATACCATACGCCTGTATTTCAGAAACTGTAAATTTATATATAAAACACTAGTACTATAAAAATAGTGGTAATTTCAGCAACGCGTTTCAATAAGGTTAACCATGTTGTAATTATCTGTGATATCACATAATTGCAAAGAGTAACAAATCAGTTAAGAACAATTTAATATAGATATGCGTTTATTTTAAAAGCTCGTTTCCGATATGATTTTTGAAAAGTTACTGGCTAATATAAAATTTATTGAACATTCTCTAAATTTTTCAATTGAAAAGATAACCAATTTTAAACTAGTACTTTGAAAAATAGTGTTATGTGAAGAACAAGAGGAGAGTTAAGCATAAAATGCGTCTGAAACTCAAAGAGGTAAGATATGGTATGATAATACAGATTTAATCGTAAAATACTCACACGCACGTCATATATTTTTCAAACGTCACTTCACTTTTTTCACTTTTAAAAATGATTTTAAACAAATTAATAAGTGTAAATAAATTTTATACTTAAAAACTCCAGTTGTTAGCGAATGGAAACAAAATAAATAATGGAAGATAGGGGTTATTTTCAACAACATTTAAAATTAACCATTTCTACCAGTCTTATGCAGGTTATGAAGAAAAACTTAATAAATAGGAGTTTAGGAGGTTACGCTTAAAGGTTTTCTTCTTGGAATTTGATGCGGTGGCAATAAACGAACATAGTTAACATTATTATCTACTGCATCCATTTATTCAATGTAAATTGTAAAATATGAACACCGCAAACAGGACTGCATATTCTAACTGGCTCGCGCAGGAGTGAGGATATATTATAAACACTAAAGAAGTTAACTCATAGCAACTATAACAACTTTAATAACGTAACAAGATGAAATTAAAAGGTAAAGTAAATTATATTTAAATTAACATAGTAACAACAAAAACATAACAGTGTTATAAGAGCAATTCTAGAAGAGAGAAGTTCTAGAAGGGAGACGACAGATAATGTCCTAACCTTTATAGGATTCAATTCTTCTACGCATGGGCAGGAAGGTTGACTGCGTATGCAAGAATATGTTGTTGCCACAGGACCAATCTACAACCGGCTTAAGATGAAAGCTTCAAGTATATAAGGTAAAACTATACTAAACGGAATCTAAAAGGACAACACAAAAAATTTCTGTTTAAGAGCGGGTTCCATTTCAAACAGGACTCATTATTATATGAGGATTTTCAAATGTATCTATTCATTATATATATTAACCGTTTGAGTGCGGCGAAGCGCTTCGCCGTACTCAACGGTTAAATCCATTGTTTTAAAAAATATAAACTAAGATTAAACATTACTATAATTACAATTAGTATCACATCTTAAGATTTAGTTAAATTTTAAAATTACGCAATAACAAAGAAAGAAATATATAAAATTTAGATGTTTACATGTGTATTTTATTTTAATATTATTGCTTTTCACCACTAAATAGAAATAAATATAAAAATCAATACTTATTACAAGAAGAGTATTAAACCATATTTGCAGACTCAAAGCTGTGAATTTATATATAAATCACGAATACTATAAAATTAGCGGTAATTTCTGCAACACGTTGCAATAAGGGTAACCATGATTTAATTATCTGTGATGACACGTATTCCAAAGAGTATAAAGCAGTTAAAAATAATTTAATCTAGATATGCGTTTCTCTGACTTATTCCAAACTTTCCAAGTTCAGATACTGTATCTAGAAGAGATCCATATGATTTAATGGAGAGTTATCCTTTATTGTTAATGTTTTCGTCTATATTTCATTCATCATCATCACTGCTATCATTGTTAGCATGTGTTTGGATTTTATCATTCACATTATCGATAAGAACCTCTGTTAAAATATTGTCGTCGTTTGATATAAAATCTTTCGCACTCAAATCGGAGAATTTACTGTTGTTTAGGAAAATTTACAGATCACGTACGTCTTTGGTTGGCGAACAATTTTCAATGCAAATATTTTAAAGAAAATTAGATTCACCAAAACATTTTTGAGTTGTCACTTATTTCTTTCCAAGCTGTGGAAAACAAAATCACTGTTTCAAAAACCGTAACACATTTTATTATATCACTTGCATTTGATGTTGTTTCCATATTAGCTAGTAAAAGCTGCATTAGAAATTTGCGATAATTTACTTGACACAGTCAATAAGTTCCTAATCTATAGGCTCAGTAACGCTGGTTGTATTTGGAGGAAACACAGCCATTTTTATATTTGAAGTATCTGTGTGAATGTGGCAAGTGACATATATAACAGCAAAATATATCTTCGTTCTTTTATGCATTAAGAATAATTAACCATACTTCCATTATTGAATTAGTCATTCTCTACATTCTGTTCGATTTCCATATTTCAGGAAGTTTTCTAACGTCCAGATTTGTAAAGCACCTAGGCTTCTCAGCCTATCTAATTACCAACATATTTTCGATTTTGCCAGTCATAAAGGCATAATAAGAACTGCGAGACTTCCGTTGGATTGTTTACCACAGGTATACTTTTCCTTTTAAATATATAAAGTTCTTATTGGTAAACTACGAAGGAATATCCCACTTACATCGGCATTCCCAATATTTTGATGTTCATAACCTTTTTTTTTTAATTCACGTATTTACAGTCTGTTCGGAACTTTCAAGCTCTCTATTTGATGCATGAAAGTAAGTTTTTCTTAATTTTTCGGTAATACCTTTAGCTTGGTTTTGTAATATAATTCCAGTTATTGGCAGGTTTCGAGATCTTTCATCTACAAACAACTCCTAAACAATTACATTATTCTATAAGTTGCACGTCATCGCATTTTTCTCTTAGTTGAGCCATTTCCATGTATGTGTAACCACAGTACATTTACTTTATACTTATTCTTAAGGATGACATAAAACTGTATTTTTTCAATTTTAGAATAATTTGCTTCAAGCTCAAATTATCTTACTCTTTCGCTTCCTTTATTTATTTGGAATATGAATATCTGAAACATTTTTATTATGCATTGCCATAAACTAAAAAATTGGCCAATCCTAATCAAGGTTTAAAAGTAAATGGCATAAATAATGATAAATATTTGGAAACTTTTTTTCGCTTTAACTAGTTCAAAAAAATCTAAGATTTTGAAGATATGATGAAATAAAAAATATGACGACGAAAAATTGAGTTAGTGGATAAAAATAAAGTTGACAGTATCGACATTTAGAACGAAACAATACATAAAATCTAAATAAAATTTTCATTGTTTCCACCCCTGCAAAATGTGTCCTTTTAAATTTAGCCTCATGTAGTAAACATCGATAATTTTCTCATATATCAAGACATTTATTAGGATGATTGAGTAAACACTTTTAATAGCAATGAACTTCGGATATGAATGAAGCCCTGCTGTTAAATGCCAGTTTTTATATTCCGCACGTATAAATTTTAGAATAAATCAGCTCTCTGCAAGAAGCTTGCTATTTGCTATATAAAAATGGGTTTTTGAAATTGTTTCTTCCTTAAATTTCAGCTGATAGAGATGTTAAGATTTCCTCAGGGGTTTGTGTAATATTTGTGGCCTAGTAGTAAGGTCTCGGCTCCGCAGCCTGATTAGGTAGGTCTGCGTAAATCTGAGTGGTTCAAACGTTCTCCCGTTATTAATTTATAACTAAGCGAAATTTGAATAGTAATAAGCCATTAAGATTTATCAATTCTTCTGTCGATGACAAGAGAGAATCTGTAATCATCTTAAATAATTATCAGAGTAAGTTATAAGGCAGTTGTAAGGGTACCGATTTTACGTGGGTCCGAGTTTAAGCGTTCCTACTAACTATAATTTCTCCTTTATACTATTTTGTTTCTATTAACTCTATTATTCTAATGTATCAAAAAATTCAGTGGATCTTATCATCCTTTAAACTGGTAAATGAAATGCTTTGAAACTAATCACTTCTTTAAAAGTAAAAATTAGTTTATAAGTAAGATTGTAGTCGCAATTAATCAGTTTCCCATCTCATTAGGGTAACTGGGCAGCTACAACTCTAAAATTTACAAAAAGTTATGAGAAAAATATTTTCAGCACATGGGGCGTTGTTTTTTTCTTTGTTAATATTTGAATGCTAGTTTTCATGATTAAAATATATATATATATATATACTTTTATTGCAGTTGCAAGCGAGGTGGGCACTGACCTCTACTTCTGCAGTAGACTTAAAGCTTAAAAGATACTCTCAAATTAATTGCAATGAGATACTTATATGGTATTTAATCATCTGTATTCAGTCATTGTGTCTCCATGGACACAGGTAACAAAATAAACACTCTTTCACATTATAATCGCTTTTTACTCACGATACATATTTTCATCAGAGGTTATAGAATGTGAAGTTAGCGTTTGTGGATCTCGGCCTAACAGTGGTCTAATGCTCATTTTCATCACAATATCATCATTTATACAGCATGGAAATACAAATGGGCTTCAAAAAGTAAGGTAACAAGAGCTCTGGCTAATTTACGAATTTTCTCCACGTGTACTAAATTCCCTACCTAGATTAGCTGAAATGGCCACAACATGCGAAGATGAAGCCAGTTCTGAAATAGTGCGCCGAAATCTCAGTTAGAAGATGAAGACGAGACAGAAACATGGTCGGCGATAGAAGTAAGAGGTGTCATAATTTTTTAGCATATAAAAGACCGTAACTGCTCTCGGCAGATGCCCTGCTGTTGCACGAAAACGCCAAAACGCATCGGTCACATTTAAAATTTATTTGGTACAACTTTTCGATGGGAGTTATCGAAGAACCCTGTCTATAGCCTAGAACTCCAAAGAAATGATTTTCATATCTTTGGACCTTTGAAAAAGCACCTGGGAGATCGGCAGTTCAGAATCGATGGCGAAACTTAGCACTCCTTCTTGAAGTGACTTCAAGACCTTGAAGCTGATGTACCACTTTCGATATGGTGGCGCACAGAAGAAACAAATGATTCAGTGTTACTGTGTGGAGATGTAAGATGTAGATGTTGTGTCAAGAGATGATATAACCCATTTTACAAACTTTTATCTGAAAAAGGACAATTTAAAGATTAAAGTGGCTTGAAACAAGCTCAATTTAACTATTGAAAATTGAAATCATAATAATTATTTATTTTTAGCTTTTTAACCTCTTCGGGATGAGCGCCGCATATGTGCGTTTCAGCTTGACTCATCTCAGGGCCGAGCGCCGCATCCTTGCGTTACGGCCAAAGTACTGCTGTGGGCCGAGAGCCGCACATACGCGTTTGGCTTTTGGAACAAAATGCTTTCGATCAGATGGAGTTACTATTCCATGTTTCTTTCAGAAGATTGATCCCGTACATTAATATTTCTCTCTCCGAGATCAGATTGTAGTCGGCCACGTGTCCGTGAATCATTCCATTAGAATTACTTGATTTTTGAGAGTATGAACAGAAACACGTGCTGGAGAGTGTAAATAGAAGCATGTGTTAAAGAGCTATTTAACTCATTTTGGAGTTATTGTTTATAGTTTCTCCTCTCGCTTGGGTTGAGATTTTATGGGAGATATTCTGTCAAGGGTTTTTATGCCTTTCTGTTTCATTTTTGCAGTTATTGCTAAAAGAACGCGTTAACTTTCCAAGGAGGAAATATGTAAATTTTTAAATGAAAACTCTATGGATTTTTCCGACGATAGTGATAGAGCAATAAATTATTAGAGTTCTTTTGATAGTTATGAATCATCAAATTCTGAATTAGAAGAGGATAGTACTAATATATCGATTCCATTTCCGTCATGTCAGTTTAGTCCTAAAATAGAAGATTTTTCAGAAGGCTTTGAAGAGTTAATTATTACAATTTTCTTGCAGTATTTTATAACATTGAATGTAAATATTTATTTTTTTCCTATATTTTCGAATTTTGCATCAATAATCTAGTGGTACTTTCAATTATAGGGTAATACACTATATTTTTATTTTTTATTATTACAAATAAAGTAATTTAATTAAACTTTTTTTATGATTTAGAATATGATATCGTTTACCGCATATTTAAAAATGGTTTCATTTCCATGTAAAGGACACTTTTTATGCATTATTGTGTAACGTGCACTTTTGACGAAATTTAATGCGTAGAAAATGCTTCGGCCGTTGTCGAAGACTGCGCTTCCCAGCTGCCGGCCGGTGGGCACGTTTCCTTCTGCGAGCGGCCGTTCTGAAGAGATTAAAATTGAAAAGATTCTAAGTTTACTCATGTTCTGTTGCTCAGAAAGCTTCCCCACATCTATACAGACTCACTGAAGTTACAATTTAATCAAGAAACTTACATTTTTCTCTGAGAAGTCTCTTATGATTTTTAAATCTCTGAAAATGTGAGTAATCGGAAAACGAAATAGCCCATTCCTCAACCTTTTAACAGAAAAGAAAAAATTAAATACGCATTCATTCATTGGCGTAATCGAAACTGAAAGACTTAAACTTATTTTGTTCAAACTATTAAACTCAAAAAAAATCTTTGTCCCAGACTTTACGCCGATGTAAACTAACCAAATTTGCGAGCTGTTGCCAAACGGCGATTAAGAAATTCGATACTTTTTTGTCGCCACATATGAGAATTATATATATATATATATAGATTTTATAAAAGTCGGCCCATAATCTTCTGCACATATTCCTTCAAGGTTGCCAAAAATATGCAATTTTTATTTCCTAATTGTTGGAAAACAGAGAAACAACAAAGTACACATAAAGCCGAGAGAGTCCATTTTTCTTCTAATAAGATGCATTTTATTAGAGTTGGGTTTATCTTCTTGATAAACATTAAAAGAAAACTACTAAATTATTATATACAAAAACACTGTTGTAGCAGCAACATGATGAGCACTCTATTCACGCTATGTCGACACAAGTGATTACATGATCGAATCGAATGCATATCCAGAATCAAATTCACCCACCACAGAGAATCCGCAGGCATTTTATATACGCCAATACAGAAAAATGACGTCATACAAATGTCCACCTTGCGGCACAGGAATACTCAGAAAATTATAGTTCCCTTACGGCACGGCCGATTATCTCCAACACTAATCAACACCATAATCTACAAATCTAATTTTATCCAGGAAAATCAACATGTCAATGTATATGCATAGCAAGAGAGTTTTAGGTTTAAAAAAACAAATTTATTTATCTATTTTCATACAGGATAAAATGTATGAAATTTAACCTACCTTTAGACAAGACGAAGTGTTGCTATCCAGCTGGTTTGTTTGAGATGAATATTAGTGAGAAACCCAAAAGAAACTGATCCCCCACCACATTATGTATTCCGGTCAGCTACAACATTTAAACTGAGTAGCTTTTAATTAGGATAAAGTATTCCTAATTGGATAGGGTTATGTATCCTTAAATTGACATTTTCTATATAATATAATGATTAAACTATTTCAAATTAAGAAATTGCAAAAGATCGTATTTCAAATATCACTTTTGAAGTCAGTAAATATGTAGATTTGGAGTATATATAACTAAAAACTGGACAATATTTTTTAAAAAAGTTACAAATCGTTAAGTTGCCAATCATGCACTGATGAAAACACGTTTTCATTATTTAATATATATACTTCACCAATTTATTTTATGCAGTTCGAAAATTTTAATTTTTATTATTTTTTATTATTTAAAATTTTAAATTTTATAAACTAAAGTTGTGTAGTTCAACACTATTCTCTTTAATATACGATGACATAGTTCTAATACATCAACTTAGAATTAAAATCTAGAAAATAAAGTGAAAGTGAGAATAAATCAATAACTGGGATGAACTTAGCTTGCGTTATCTTCTCCTGAATTATTTATTTTTCTGAGAAATAAAAGTCCTTTTCAAATGATTTATGTTTTATTGTTGTTCAGAAAGTTCTGATTATTCTAAATTTTAGAAAAAAAATTCTTTAAACGTCGTAAATGAAATTTAATATACGAGGGCTATTTTTTTTTCAAGATCCGATTGGTCGCTAAATGAAAATCACAGTCAGAATCAAGAAAATTTTATGTGGAACAATGTGATACAACATTAAGCTACTTTTCGACGTAATCGCCGTTCCGATTCATACATTTATCGTAGCGTGGTACAAATTTTCCAATACCTTCGTCATAGAAAGCAGCTGCCTGTGTTTTCAGCCTTTTCTGTACGCTAGTCTGCAGCTCGTTGTCTGTGACGAAATTTTTTCCTCCTAGCCAGTGTTTCATGTGGGCAAAGAGATGAAAATCTGAAGGAGCCAAGTCAGGACTGTATGATGGGTGATCAAAAACTTCCCATCCAAAACGCTGCAGGAGGATCGTTGTTGCTACTGCAGTGTGGGGCCGCGCATTGTCATGAAGAAGGACAATGCCTGACGACAACATTCCTCTTCTTTTGTTCTGAATTGCCCTTCGAAGACGTTGAAGAGTCTTGCTGTACGAAGCTGGAGTGGTGGTTGTTCCACGTAGCATGAATTCCACCAAGAAAAGACCTTTACGGTCCCAAAACACTGTAACCATACACTTTTTGGTGGACAACGTGCGCTTGAACTTCAATGGTTTACGACTCGGGGAGTGTGAATGCATCCACTGTTTGGATTGCTCTTTCGTTTCTTCAGTTTCGTAATGGACCCATGTCTCATCTGCAGTGACAATTTTGTCCAAAACCTCATCTCCGTCGTGATGGTAGCGCTGGAGGAAGGTTAATGCGGAGTCCATTCGCTGAGTTTTTTGATGGTCAGACAGCATCTTGGGAACCCATCTCGCGCAGAGTTTACGGTACTCGAGTCTTTCACTCACAATGGTATAGAGAGCTGACAGTAAAATTTCCGGAAACAAATCACTCAATTTTGAACCGACGATTTCCGCGAATCGCCTGATCCACGCGCTGAACAAGATCATCGGTTGATACTGGCTTCCTTCCCTGGCCGCCTGCATCTTGAACATCTGTGCGTCCAGCATCAAAGTTCCTGCACCATTTCCGCACTTTGCTTTCAATCATGAAGGTTTCTCCGGACACTTTACTCATTCGTCTATAAATTTCAGCTGCATTGTTTTTCTTCAGCATGCAGAAATCGAATGATTGAACGCAATTCACTCGGAGACTCTATTTTTCGAGGCATGTTTATATGCTCCGTACGTACTCAGAAATGACAACCTCGAATCGACGCGTTCCCCGGGCCAACTAGAGACACAGCGCAAGACGTCTGCGCACAGACCTAGCAGATTTTCCCCAAAGCTTTCCTTTAGCGACCAATCGGACCTTGAAATAAAAATGGTCTTCGTATTTTGAATTTTATGCTGCGTCTATAAGTCATGTATTTTAAATATGGCATACATTATTGCTATTTTGAAGAACTTTTTCAAAAAATAAAACATTAAAAGACATTCGAAATTCTAAACCAAAACGTCGTGGAATGACAATGATTAAGGATTATCCGTCTATTTTTATATTAATTTAAAAAATTCCCCTTAATTTTATAGCAACTATAACATCCACACATATATATATTTAAACGTTGCGCAACGCGCGTAACTCTAAAAACCGTACATAAAAATATGAAACTTATTACGAAATATACTTATAAGTATATTATTATGAAAAAATTGAATTTAAATATATTTTGCATCAAAGAATAGGTTTTTAAAATTTTAAACAGGTATAAAAACGGGTTAAATGCAATATTACATGATCTTAAATTATTTATGAAAAAGTTCACATTTCGACTAATTTTTAATTCAAAATCTAATTCAATTTTTTTAAAACTCTTTCTTAGGGAGCACCTACTACGCAAAAAATAAAAACGCGCGAAATTCCGAAGCTAACATTTTTTTTGTATTAATAATATCCGTGAGGGCGATTTAGTAGCAAAATTTCAATGGCTAACCCAAGAACTTTAAAGCAAGTCATACCTCGTCATGTATTATAACATACTAATGTGTTTTGGCGGGCATACTACCTGTAAATTTTGTGATTATTGATTCAAAAATGGTTGAAAACGCTCAACAAGACATTCCTTTAGACCTAGAGCTACCAAATTTGACATCTGATTACTTTTTCGAAAAATGATGCTTAGAAATTACAGGAAATCTCAAAATTTCATTTAAATTTCTAGATAATTTGAAATTTTAACGTTTTACATAAATAACGAGAGAGTTTTTGCACAAAAACCTTTTAACACCACTTTAAATTAAAAGTTTAACATTTGAGTTTTCCAATTTAATCTCGTAGAATATCTTTTTTAGATTAACACATTTTACTAAATTTATTATGAAACAACTGATGCAATAGGTTTTCTATTTCAATTTAAGTAGTTTCATTAATTGCAGTATCGCTTATATGAGTATTATTAAAAAATGATAAGTCTACATTTAAAAAATATTCAACTTTCAAGACTTGCTAATTAACTTTTGTTTCAAATTTAATAGAAATATCTTGCATATTTTGAGAACATGATAACATGATTTAGTATCGACATCAAATTTTAAAAAACGCAGACGATCTTTTAAATAATGATATTTAACAAGATCCCATTATCATGCTACAATGTTTTCGACTAGAGGTTCTTATTCTGTTTGTGTCTGACAATGGCAAACCCTAATTTCTCAGTATAAATAAGATTTGTGTTCAATTACATAACACACAGACGCGTAAAGCATTTCAGTTGCACTTGGTATAGTAATCATCTTTAAGGTTGGAAGTAAGCTTCCGAACTTGCCGTGGAGAGGCGCTACAATCTCTCAAAATGTATGGGAATGAAATTGTCTTAAATTTTCCGAAAGTCTGACAATTCTACCGTTTTGCTATAATGCACCACTCTTAAATTTAAGAGCAGTACTTTTTAAAGAGCTTTTAAAACACTAAACAACCACTAACAGCATCTTGGAAGTAAGTATTTATATATAATCTAATTGAATTAGAAATAATGGTAATAAATTAAGCACATTCGAATATTCGTATGCGAATTATTGTATGGGCCAAATGTTTCAACTAAAAGAGAAAGTAAATGGTGAAAATTAATTAAATATACAAATGTGTTTGTTTAAACAGCTCAATTTTGGTATTTGTTTATGGTTCTTGCAAACTTACAGGGTATCTATTTATGGATTTGGCAAACTTACTGTCTTATATGAGAGTTAATAAATAATCGAATTGTTTTCTGTTAATGATTTATGAATATTTTTATTAGTAAGCTGAAAGAAATCTATATTTAAATCAGAAACTCATGTCAGTGAAGATATCTTTTCAAACTGGATTCAAAATTCACAAAGATAAGATGTTGCATAATAATATTGATTCAATCGTAAACTTTCGTCTAGCCTGTCCCACGAAGGGTTAAGATAAAATGCTCAACTAACTGCTCAAAAGAAAATAGATAGCTGCTTTATAATATGACAAAACGGTACTGTATGAACTACCTATTTCCTCAAGTCCCTTTTCCTTATCCTGTTGCTACGAAAATGATTCCGACACGGGGTAGCTGGACTCCCCTTTACAATTTTTCATACTAAGCAAACAAGAATTGAAATTAAATGGAAATCAAATCTCTAAAGTGAGATCTTTAAAGCAGTTTAGTTACTTTTATTGTAATTATAAAATTTCTCCCACCAGAATAATTTTAGTCAAATCGTGTTTTCTAAAAAAATCTGAAATATTCTTACTTTGATGAAACAAAAATTTTCAGAATAGAACATGGGGTGGAAGATGAAAAGGGGATTTGCTACTAGGTGCTCTTTTTCAGTCAATCAAGTAATAAAAGGGATACACCAAATGCAATGTAAAACACAGTTTGTATGGAGTACAAATTTACAATAGTAGAACAACCTGGTTTCATGAATAACGAGCTGCGAAACGTGTATCGCCTAAAACTTCAAGTGCTATGAACACTTACGTATTCTTCCCCCTTCAGTGTTTCGAAGGTTTGTCGTTGGTACTGTACCTTACTTGCCATTATCATATCAGTCATGCTGCATATGACTTGCATTGCTGTTATTCATGGGTTGTTGTGCTATAGTAAATTTGTATTCCACTCAATCTGTATTGTGCCTTTCATCTGGTGTATCTTTTCTTTTACTTGCTTTATGTTTTACTTTTAGGGTACTTAATTCATCGACAAACAACCCCTCTGACGAGACCCTTTGCATATTCGACCCCATGTTCAAATGCGAAAATGACTTGCTTCTGTATGCCTGACCTACCCTTAAAGCTTGGCCATGTTTCTTTTAACCATCCTGTAGAATGCTCCTATTTGTATGTACTGATAAGCCGAATAAACACCAGCGAATGTGGACAGCTCGCCACCCCTTTAATTTCGAATTGTGGACGCTGTGGCATAGTGGTAAGGTCTCGGCTTTCGGGCCGGAGAGTTAACCGTTCGAAATCCGATTCCACTGAGGATACATCGTGTATTGGGCCTGTTGCACGTTAAATCATTCGCATGAGGCCAAATATCCTCTCTTTGGTGTGGTGCGGAAATTTAGAGAGGGGGTGTTAGCTCAGGCGTCGTCCTCGTAATCTGACCGAGGTTTAAAATTACGAGGACCGTCCCAAAACAGCCCTCGTGTTGCTTCAAAACGGGACACTAATATAACTAAATAACTAATTAATTAATTTAATTTGCATTTATAGTCCTCCTGCTGAATATTACCTGTCAACATAGGATAAAACATTTTTTTTGGATTTGGAGAAAAAAAGGACCACGTGTTCGCCGTCGAAGCAGTTTTTAGGAGAAAATAATTGCTATAAATTGGAGTTAAAATTAGTTTTACTAATAAAATATATAAGACCAAATTGATAGTACAAATGACAAGAATAAATAACTTAAATTTTAGTGTAGTACTTCTAAGTCAAGCCAGAAGTAGGGATCTGTTTCTAGGCCTTTACTCTGGAATATAATTATCAATAATTTATTGGATAAAGCTTGAACTTTCTCTTGTTGTGAAACGATAGATTTCGCTGACGATTTACTTCCTTGCTTTCAAGGAAAGACTCTTCAAGATATTGAGAGAGAAGCTCAACGAATTCTTGATTTTCTTTCAAGTTGGGTTAAAACATATAAATTAGAGTTTAATGGCAGCAAGTCAAAAATTATGATCTTGGATAGGAGAGAAAGCAACACATTTACTAGTGCTCTTATCCTTAATGGAATTCTCCTTTGTTTCGTAAAGGAATTAAAATACCTAGGCGTTATCCTTGATAGCAACTGTTGTTGGAAACAACATATTTTGTATCTATCTAAAAATGTTAAAAGATTCTTTTGGGGCTAAATAGAGTTGCCGGAAATACTTTCGGACTCAAGTCCAACGAAACATCTCTCATCTATAAACAAGGTATTGTTCCTTTTATTTGTTATGGTTCACAAATCTGG
This sequence comes from Araneus ventricosus, assembly GCA_013235015.1. Lineage (NCBI taxonomy): Eukaryota > Metazoa > Arthropoda > Arachnida > Araneae > Araneidae > Araneus > Araneus ventricosus. The sequence goes on along the minus strand of BGPR01018298.1, from coordinate 14,877 downwards.
GGCACTGCTTTGGAAAAGAGAATAAATTGTCGGCTTTCGTGGAAAATGCAGAGATATGCGGACGGTAACCCTAATAGCACAAGATATTGTACGATATCCTCACGATGTTATTCGATATTCTGTATACCGCACAATATCGTGAGGATATCGTAGCAATATTGTACAGCATCTTGTGCTAATAGGGTATCCTATGAAGCTGTTTTTTCTATCTAGGGTTTTACTCATGCGACGAAGACCTGTATCGCCAATAACCAAGACGTCTGCTTTCCTCTTTCTAAGATGTCTCACCCTTCTTCACGATCTCCTATTAATTTAGTTAGTTAATACAAAAATTCTGAAGACAACTTTCCTGTCGTGTCCTTTACAGATAGCAGTTAAACAACAGTAAGGCTTGTCTTTCGTTTATAGTTTTCCAAGACCACATTGAAACTGAAGTGTACCAGTTTAGAATAGGAGATGAATGCAGTGTTTCTCATGCTAAATTACTATGTATTGCCCAAGCTCTTAATTGGATTCTCACTAACGAAACCCTTTACTCAAATTTCTTAATTTGCAGTGACTCTCTTTTTTCTTTATATGCCTTAAATTGTATTACTTCTCGAAACCGACTTATTGTTAAAACTCACACCAACATGAGTTTCCATTAATGCAGAGGTTACAAGTCTTCTTCTCTTTTGTTCAAGGTCATATAGGAATTTATGGCAATAAAGGTGCTGATTGGCTTGCAAAAGAGACAACTAAACTAATTGGTTGCATCCCTATGACTGTACCAAAATCCTTTTACAAAAAAGTTTTCAAGAAACATGTTATTTCTCAAAAGAATAACCTGTATCAAGTTTCTCACAATTCGAAGTCCACCAAAGAAATTTTTCCTTCCATTCATGGATGTTTGAAAGCCATTCATTTCGTCACTATTTTCAGAATTTTAAGAGTGGTACATTATCAGTATTCGAGAAAAGAATCGTTGATTTCATTCTCAGATACGATAATCATCGGGTCGAGTGTTCAAAAATTTATTGAAAAACAGGGGAAACATTTTACGGCTTGAAAAGATCTTCAGATTCTGTGGGGACATGTGCAATACGCTTAATCAGTACTGAGTTTTGACTTGATTTGAGTGCTCCGGTTTCTGGAAATTTTTATTATTATTATTTTCTTCAACTTAGTGTCATTTTAAAACTCGGTTTACTGCCTTCGACGGTTTTAGGCATTGTTTTGTTTTCTTTTGGATTGTTATCTTGTTCATTGTAAAGTTTTAGATCTCTTGTGTACTTTTGTGTAGTTTTTGTAATGCTTATTGTCTCTCTATTTTTGTTTGTAAATGTTTGGTTTTAAATGCTATTGATTTTAATTTATTTATCTTTATTTTTGTATGTGTTATGTGTTTTTAATGTTTAATTTTTTGGGTATTTGCTCTTTGCGTTTTTGCGTTTTGTGTTTTTGCTCTTTATAATTTTGTGCTTTGTGTTTTTGCTCTTTATTTCTTTTTTGAGTTCATTGTTATAAACGATGATTTTTAAATTGTTCTGCTCACCCCTTGGGGGTTCTTTGTAAATTCTTTTTAATGCAGTTCATTCCTTTTGTATTATATTTCTCCTCCGGCCTGTGGAAGGCCTTACACCCTCTTGGGCAGGCTGAGCCGGTGCGGGTTGTAACTAAATAAATAAATTCCCATATTCGATGAGAGAATGTAGCGCCACTCCACGTCAATTCTGGAATCTCACTTACTACCTGCTAATAATTTATAGGTAATAAAAGAATCTAGCCTAATTGAAATACTGTTAGCGTAACTGTGTTGTGTAATTTTTAGTGTAACCCTAATAACGGAAGACAGACTCTTTTGCGACGGATTTATTAACCACCAGACAGGTTTACATATCATATCTTTATTGGAACACAATTTTGAATTTGGGACCTTATGGTTCTGAAGTAGTGAATCTCATACAAGACACCCGTAACCTGGAAAGAATGTGGGCAGAAATAAAGCGCATTTTACATATGATGGGGTTGAACATATTTATTTGAATCCGTATATGATGAGAATTATAAGGCTCATATAGAAAGTAAGTTTCCCTCCCACTTTCCTTGACAACAGGTGGGAAATCCCATTGCGGAAGGATATTCCACGTACATGAACAAAAAAAATGAGGGACAAGAGTAAAAATTTACAAATTTCTCTGGGCAAGAAAAAAGAATCAAACACAGTTATCAAAGCTTAATATTTTAACATGGAAATTATTATAGGCTTTTTTCTATTTGCAAATAGTGGCATATGTGATGCGATATGCATAATTCAAATATCATTCAGAAAGCTCTATTGAACATTCTCGTTTCAAAGTTTCTTCCAAGCAGAAGTGTAGGTTCTCTTGGTAACTCCTTTCCATGCATATAGAAGTGATATTTCTAATATTGTCTGAGAGTAAGGTTCTTCCCTAGACACAATGTTTGATAAGAATAAAAGCAAAATAAAAGCTTCGTGAATATGAAAGTAGCAGGCGTAGAATCCGGGACTTCCTCTTCTCGTCACTCGTTATGCGAAACGTCGATCTTTCAGGGAGTCATTTTCTTTATTTTTTTTTTGCTCGTTATGCGAAGTTTTCGTTAAACGAGGTTTTACTGTAGTTTAATGTGTCTTCGAAATAAAGTTATGTTAATTTAATAAAGGCTGGATATTACCGTTAACTTACTGAAAATGATGGAAGTGTGAATCGACATTCTAACAAACTGTGTTTAATTTTTATGAACGAAAGGGAAGTGTTATATGTAATTGAAAACCTAATATTTAATTATCGTGATGTGTTTTGGCCACAGGAGTCAGGATTATTCAGCACAGGATTGTATTAACGAAAAATTTCACTTTTCATTTCTTCTTTTCTTTATATTTTTCTTTCTTCGCCTTTTTTTCTTCTTTTTTCTTTCGGTTTTCAAAGAACACATAACTTGTTTTACTGTCTAGTAAAATTTCGGTTCGCTTAGAGTGATGGCACCTGCTCATTCACCTTCTGAATAGGCGAAATTTAACGGTAACAATCTGTGATTTTTAAGTCCCTTCTAGGTAAACGATCACCATTTTCAAAAATTAAATTTCGGATTAGCTTCCGGCGTGCCATAGCATGTTACAATTAGTTATTTTTCGAGTAGTGATGAAGACTTATAAAGTAAATTATTTAGATACAATCAGGAAATTCTTGAAATTCCTTAGATATTTCTTGAAAAAGCTATAAATCTATTACTCTCACGAAATGTTAAATAAGAGAGATATTGCGGTTATGAAAGTTTCAATAATCCTAAGTATAACATAAAAAATTTAACTCATTTATTTAATTTTAATATTTAGGATGTAAATTAAATGGGTTTATCTCTAACTGCGACTTAATGACTTAGAATAAAATTGCAATGCATGCAGTCTTTTTCTTTACTTCCAAACATTAAAATATTAAAAGAAAAAATGTAACATTTTGGAATAGTCATAAACATTTTACACTAGCTGACACTTCTATAAGAAATGTTTCCAGCAATGCTGCTGCAATAGATTTACGATATTTTATTGTATTCGGAAAATCGTGCCAACATTGAAAGATATCATCTGCCAATATGGACATATAGTATAGGCCATTTAGACCGCAATTTGGCTCAAGATGGAAAAAATTATAATAAAGCAAACTCATTCTGAAATACGTTCTTTAGGTCCTACTAAACTTAACCAGAAATATCCCAAAACACACCCTCAAATTTTGTGTAAACATCCGCCATCTTGGAGTTTCACCAAAATGCCATAATTCAACAATGGACATTAATAGAGAGGCGCTGTTGATGTCAAAGGTATCTGTTTTTGAAAAGGAACTCCTTCCTGCAGTAAAAAAGTCTAAAATAGAGAGCTGATATAATTTTATTAACATAAAACAGGTTTAAAAACATACAGAAACAGTATTTTCTCACTAATGAGTTCTATAATTTGGTATTGAATAATATAGTGAAATTTAATTCTTTTAAAATATAATTTATCAAATACATTCAACAAAAATTCTGCTTCGAAAAGAAAGCATTATCATTATTAATATTAGTTTTTTTCTTTATTATGATCTCATGCAGTCAGTAATCGTAAGCGGTTTTTAGACAGATGGATAGAAGATGGAACAAATTTGCGTGTTCTTCGATAAAGTCGGGATGGTGAATATTAATAGTGTCACAGCTGTGACAGCAGGTTTAGAGAATTTGAGGAATATCAGTATAAGTACAAAAATGGTATTGTGGAAAAAATTAAGGGCTTTAGTCAAGTGCGAGTGTATACAAATTGAAGAAAAATTTACACCAGACATGGGAATTCAGTTTCAGTGTCTCTACCTCTAGGAACAAATTTAAAAATATCCTCCTCAGAAGTAACCTCTATCCATTCGACTTTAAACTCAAAAATATGCCAAGTGAAAACTATCCCAAAAGTTTCAAATATTCGGAGTATGTGCGCAAAGAGATGTCACAAGTGGGGAAAATAATTCAAAATTGAATTGATAGCGAATATGACCTGATTGCTGCCTATGCACAATATCATAAAAAACTGTAATGCAATGTTTTAAATCGTTGGTTCAAGTTTGCCAGGCGCGCCATATGAAAATGTAGTCGGAAGCCTGTTTACAAGACCTGCTTTGAATAAATACACTTCCTAGATAACAATGTTGACTGCCAGTACCTGCTTTCGGACCTTATATATGGATGCTCTTACATTTCCGTACCATTAGTGCTAAGTTGTATAATGAAATTCGTTTGCGGGAGTTATTATCAGAATTTTAAGGCACAGTTGTTTCTTTTAGACCAGTTGTTCCGAAGATTTTAACGGACAATTGGTACGCCTACCAAAGAAATAAACGCCGTTGATTGAAAAAAGGGGATTATAGACGTAGCTATTAGCATCCTTCTAGAAGAAATAAGATCTAAAGTTTCTGATTTCTCTACATATCCAACCTGCGAAGAAATATCGACAGGGGGAGAAAATCAAGTATGTGAGACGGTCACTCACCTCCTTTCTGGTTTGATGAAATCGGTAAAAGGTTCACCTTGAAAACAGAAGGTGCTGAGTTGCTCCCTCTAACATTTCGGGGACTCCACAGTCATTTGTCTCATCTGTGCAGGTTGGAATCGGAGTGTTTCTTCACAGGATTTTCCGATTTAGGCATCTAATTAACCTGCTGCATAGTTTTAGCTGTTATATTTCCTACAGCGAGATCTGTAAGTATGAAACTTCCGTGAAAGTGAACACTTGAAGTGAAGATCAGGACAATGGATTCATTTAGTTTATTTTCGACAATGCAGATTCTAACATGAATCTATGGATGGAGATGGAATTTTTCAGGTGATGGGAGAAGTGCAGTGAGTGACGCCTTTTTCTACTCTTCAGACGAGTTATTGTATTCCACTACCGAAGATTATACCAACGGCAAATGTTGTTGGAAAGTTTGGATTCATCCCAATCATTACTCACGACTGGCCCAAGTACCATGGATTAAATCCCCTGGTAATGGAAGATGTCTTCTTCCAGAAATTGCGGCCGATGGTTGCCGAAATCGGAACGATATACTACTGAATTTGGATGGCTGGTCTCAAGTCAGCTGAAAAACCTCATAAGGGATGAAGTGGGTTCATTCAGATTGCCACAGGAAAAAGATATTACGAAAAGTCAGAAATCATACCCTTGCCCTTCGTCAAAATCTTCAACCTTCTAACCACAACTCAATTAACAACTGTCTTCGTTCCGAGGCTGAAGAATGCAGGAAACGGCAATAAATGTATATTTTGACATTTGATCATACTTTTTTCATTAAAGCCATGGATATAGTCTCACAGGTGGACAAAATTGATGAACTGCCCACGGTAATAGTAAGATTAGGTGGATTTCATCTGCTTATGAGTTACATTGGTGCAGAAGGCAAAATCACGGGTTGCAGTGGTCTAGAAGAAACGTGGTATGAGGTATTTGCTAAGAACGCAGTTGTCCGTATGGCTAGTGGACATACTTACGCAAGAGCATTACGAGCTCATTCTCTTTCTCAGGGAGAAATCGCTCATTTGATTTCGAAGTATTGTGAGGAAGATGGATTTTTAATCGGTGCTGGTTCTATCGGTCGGTTAATTCGGTTACATAATCGGTTCTAACTCTCAGAGAAATTCACAAAAAATTGATAAACTTATCTTCATCCGAATAATATCTTCTATCATAAGTCAAACCCCTACCGAGTGCCCTTATCCAGGGTCATGAAGACACTTGAAGAAAGACTGCGTACAGCTAAATTATGGCTGCAGTATTTTAAGCAAGTTTCTGTAATACATAACTTTATGAGACCGGACAGAGCAGGCGACTGGAATCTTCATCTCTTCTCCGTCCAAAGCATGTTAGTTCGCCACATACACCTGGGCATATTCATTACGTTAAATCAGCCCACCTCTGCCTTCACAATGTGTCTAAACTTAAGACTACTTTGTCGGATGGAGAGTTTGAACGTTTCGTGAGTCAGAGTTATTTTATAGTTTGGTTATTGGATAAAGTTTGGTCCGGCGTTTGGACGAACATGACTATACAGTAGGTCATAATGCGATCTATGCAGGTGAGCGGTGACTTGACATTAGACCGAAATATGTTTGATAGCGTTATAGCGCGTTGCATGTGCACCATACAAGGAAGTCTCCAGATGACGGAAGCAGTAGAAGCTTCCGCCAGAGTGACTGGTAAATCTTCCGACCAGCACAATTTTTAAAATCAAAATCGAGGCAGACTCGGGATACCAGTGATTTCAAGAATTTTTTTAGTTCTGCTAAAACAACATTCGCCTTCAAGAAATCCGAAGAGCTCATTTCACTGTCTTCAGGAATTGTTGCCGACGATAGAGTTAATTGCTACTCAGAGAGGAGCTGGGCGAAAATGTTGTTAAAGGAATCGTGGGCAAAATATTGGCTGATGTGACTTTCAAGAGGAAAGTGCAAGTATTCATAATAGCCGCTGTGAGAAATACTATAAAAATTAATAAGGATCCTGTAGTTGTTAACCGTAATCAACTTTTCCTCCACATCGCGTGCGTGGCAAGAAATAAGGGCACAACTGAAGGCTGTCTACAGTATGAATTGGCACCTCACTCTCAGCTTTATTCGACGCCATCGGTCTTTCTACCGGAAAAATATCGGACTATATTAAAGTCATCGAAAAGACGTTCAATATTAGGCAACTGCGATACCAAAGATCATGGTCTAAGCCAAATGTACCAGCGCCTCAAACAGAGAAGATTACGCAAAACAAAGACGACTTTAATTAAAGATATAAATTTGTCAGACTGAATATTACCTGTTTATTTATGCGTGTCAATTATAAATTTTGAATGAATTCCATCAAGTTACAAGTTTCCAAGCAAATTCATTCTTTTGTGAAAAATGCTATTTTTGTATGTGTTCAAGCATATTTTATATTAATAAAATGATATCAACTCTCTATTTTAGACTTTTTATAGCATTAATTAGTTTTTCTTCCAAAACAGAAACGAGGGACCCCAAAAGCACTTCTCTATGATTGTTCATTGCTGAGTTATGGAGTTTTGAGGCAAATCCAAGATGACGGAAGTTTACTCAAAATTTAGCGGTGTTGCCAAAATCGGATTTTTTGAGACTTTTCTGGGAAAGTATAGGGGGAGTAAAGAACCTATATCAAAAGGAATTAGCTTTATAGTAATTACTTCCGTCTCGAACATTAATTTGCCTATACTAATAGGGGCTGCCGGAATGAAAACATGTTCTTTCAAAAATTAAATGTTTAATCAATTCTCACAAAACCTTCACTTAAGGTTGCCTTATGTTTCAGTTTTTGCAATTTGATCAGTTTTAATAGCCGCATTTTTGTTTAACCTGGAGAGATCAAGGGCGTCTGATAGACACCACACAAATTTAATTTCTTTGATAAAAGAGTAGTCGAAAAAATGTTTCCAAGTTCTCTTCCCCAGTAAAAATGACATAAGATGTAGTACAAATATAGATAGACGTATGAAAATAAAGTATAAAATGAAGATAATTATTAATCCTTTGTTTAAATATATACCATTTTTATTGAGAAAAGGCGGTGGTGTCTATCAGGCGCCACGCGACCACCATTGGAGGCATGACCTCTCCAGGGTTAAAATTTTCTTTTACAATGATTGGCCTGACTATGATATTTTACTAAATATGACTAAAGAGCGCGGGGGGGGGCCGGTTCATAAAAATATGGACTTTTTAACCTTTTCAGCAGTGCATTTATGTTTTCAAATACCATTCAATTCAATTTTTTACTGCATTTGGAGCATTAGTCAAACAAAACATACAAATAAACTCAAAAACTTTCGGCTAAACACTCGCCGGTACAGGCGTTTCTATAAAAAGGATAACGGTAGAATCCACTGCTATTAGTCCTTACAAAGGCGGAAGAGGAGGAAGCATCTTAAGTATAATCCAACATTACATTTTTTACAAATAGGTTTGAATTTGCTGCACAGGGTTTTAGCTAGTATCTTTTTTATCGGTTTTCTGTGTTATTTACAATAACATGTTTATTTACAAACTTTAGATAATCTTCAATAGCTCGTCGAACACACAGTTTTCTGCAAGAAGGATTCCTCGGAATAGAAAGTCCAAAATAAGAAACTGTCATATGTACTCGAAAACCAAGCAGGCTCAGACTACCATCACTAACTAGCTGAGTGAGCTTCTTTTAAGCAACAAAGGCTGTTTCAAAATTCATTCATTAAAAATTCACAAAATACTCCGAATTGTTGAAGATCTTTGTTTAGCAGATCATAAAGTCGCTTCACTATGAAATATCCTACACTCAAGTCAATTTGTAAGCTATCGTTAAAATGAAGATACTTCTTAGTTTTGTAATATCTGTTCTTTGACATCACTTTATTTAAAATTAATGTGGGCGTATTTTCAAAGTACATCTTCTCTTGAGGTAAAATATGATAACCACTGTAGAAGAGAATTCCTAAAAATTGCTTCATTTCATCCATGCTTATTTCAAAACATGATTAAACTTTTGCCCAGAATATTTAATAGATTCTTCAACCGTCATCTGAATCAACTACAAATAGATGGGCTAAAATAGTTCCAGCAAAATCTAATTCGTTGTCTATGTCGTCTAAATCAATGTCATCAAAAGTAAACAAAAAATTCAAGGCTTCCTGCTCAGTTAAAAATTTGGGTGTTATTTTTAAATGGTAACATTAAAATAATTACATAAGAAAACAAAAGTACAGTATGTGAAAACAGAAAATACTAGCTCTTCATCGATGAATTTCAAAATACAAATGACTAAATGAGCATCATGACTCAGTCCTTTGAGAACAAGTGACTCTAGCCATCATGTCTGGTCATAATATGCACCCAGGTCCTTTCAGACAGACTGCTGGCGTCTGTATTACTTGTAGAGTTGCAATCTTCGGAATGCAACAGACAAAGGAAGGAATTTCTTCATTACTAACTGATGGGTGTTAGGTAGTAATGTATTGTACCATTGTCCTATTTATAGAACATTCGAAAATGTAGGGAATATTGATCTTCTTGATCTTTTTTGCAGTGATTTTTAACTAGAATAAAAGTATTCGATATTACCTCAAGAAATTTATATGTATGTTTTTCTTGAAGATCAAAACTTTAAAAAATGAAATAAAATCAGGGAAAAATGCAAGAACCAACTTCCTTTAATACAACTTAAAAATTAATTTATAAAGATACATAGATAAAAATAACAAAATTAATGCAAGAATGAATACTTTCAATCAGCATTCACAAAATTCAATATTACTGTTCGAAGATTCAAGTATTGAAAATATTATATTGTGGAAAAACCCGCACCATTTCGTTTGTCTCAGAGTGGAGCTTACACCAAACAGCACTGACGATATCTTTCTGACTCTGAGCAGCATTAATCTGGAATTTTTATACAAGTTACACTATATATCTGGCTTTGAAATTATGAAAGAAAATCTATGGCACGTTTCACAAATTAGTTATAAAATGTATTTACTACAAGTATTCATATTGCCTCTAATATTCGACGTGTCCAAATTTTCATACAATGATTCTCTAACGTATTGTCACATATTCTGTAAGTGTCGTATAAATCGTTTGAAAACTCTGTAGCAAAATAGAAGATTGCAAATTTGGGATTCTTTTAAGAAAACCTTTGTATCTTCCCGAATACTCTTTCTATTTTTAAAAATATAAACCTATTTATTTTTTATGCGTACACGATATAATTTTTTCTACATAATAATAATTATTCTGCAAGATTCATTTATGTGATATAAAATATAGAGCTGACATGATTGATATTTTATACTACATTTTCAGAAAAAATCTTTAAAGGACATTTGAAGTTCTAAACAAAAATATAGTGGCATGATAATGTTTGAAGACTGATTCGTCGATGTTCATATTAAGTTTAAAAATTAAATCTTAACTTTATAGCAATAATAACATACACAGTCCTCGCAACGCACGTGAGTATAAACACAGTAACTAAAACAATGAAAAATACTGTGAAATATATTAAAAAATAATTTTAGAAGTATATTACAGTAAAGGAAAAAATTGAACGGAAATGAAATTGTTATCACAGGAAAGGTAATTTTTGGAATTTTTAACAGGCGTAAAAATGGGTTATGTCCAATAATATGCTCATAAGATATTAAAGACTAAGCGTTCACATTTCGATTAATTTTTAATTAAAAATCTAATTAAAATTTCGAAAAATACTTTCTTAGGGAACTCCTACTAGAGAAAAATAACTATTTACCAAATTTGAAATTTGGAAGCTGAAATTTTTTTTGCATTATGTATATCCAGTTCGTGATTTAGTGGTATGTTTTCAATGGTCAACAAAACATTTTAAAATCAACATTTATTTTTTTTAATGTATTTTAACATTATTTTGTGTTTAAGCTGGCATAATATATGTAAACAGTTTGATAAGTGATGAAAAAATTGTTTAATACGATCTAAAAGACATTCCGATGGACCTAAACTGCCATATTTGTCATTTGATTGTTTCTTCGGTAAAAGATACTTAGTAAGACAGGAATTTTCAAAATTTTAATTAGATTTTTTAAATTATAAGACATTATTTGAAATTTTAAAGTTTTGCCTCAATAACGTCTGAGCATATTTTCGCACAAAGACATTTTTAAACCACTTTAAACTTTTAAACGTAGCTTTTCAGTGATGCAAATGTATTTTCGTGCATTTCTTCTTTTAAAAAATTTATTAAAATTAATATCAAAATTAATATCAAACAGCTAAAGCAGTAGATTTTTACTTTTCATTTGCTGCTTAAATGCTCAATGGTCTGTTTAGTGTGCAATGCTCTTTTAAGCAATAATCCTAAATTCAAAAGTTGATCAAAGTTGAAAATAGTTAACTTTCCAGACTTGCTATCGAACATTTGTTTTGAATTTAAAGGGAATATCTTGCATGTTGTATATTTTGAAATCATTATATGAATATGTAGATATTATTTAGGATCGACGGCAGACGTTATATGAACACGTTCTAATAAATTATGATAATTAGCAGGATCACATTATCATGCTACGATATTTGGGTCTAGTGTTTCATATTTCTTTGTTCCTTCAGTAAACGAATAATATTTCAGTCAAGGTTGATTATGTAATCATTTTGAAATCAACAGCAATTTGGAAATGAGATTCCGTATTCGCCATGGAGTGGCGCCACAATCAAGCATCAAATATGGGAATGAAATTACCTCTTCTTTTCCTCAATAGTGGTAATTATACTGTATTAATTTTATTACAATGCCCCACTCTAATATTTAAGAGCAGTGCTTCTTAAATAAAAGAGCTAAAGAACATTATCATTAATTCCGAAAGAAATACACAATTATATATAAAATTCTTTTATTTTGAAATAGTGGTAATTGGTTAAAACACCTGAATGCAATTATAGTTGCAGCAAATTGGTAAAATTAAAAGAACAAATAATTGGTGAAAGGTAATTAAATCTATAGTTGAATTTTGATATGATATTTGCAAACTTACTGGCTAATATTAGAGCTAATGAACAATCTATCTGTTTCTCTATTGAATGGATATTTCTATTATTATGCTGGAAAAAAATCTATATGTAAAGCTCAAACTAATACTGGAGAAGAAATGTTTAAATTCGATCAAAAATTCACAGAGATAAGATATTGTATAATAGTAGTGATTTAGTCGTAAATTTTCCAACCATACAACTAATTATGCTCAGAACATTTTCGATATGACATTGTTCAAATTAATTAATGAAAACTATTTTAATACTCGAATATGATTGTTTTAATTTTGAATGGATTAACAATATTTCTATGAGTAAGCTGTAAAAAAAATCTATATTAAAAGCAGAAACTAACGAGATTGAAAATTTTTCTTTAAAATCTTTCTAAAATTCACATAGATAAAATATTGTATAATAATATTGAATAATTCGTAAGTGTTCCAACAATACAACTTATTATACTTATAACATTTTTAGAAATGACTTTATAAATTTATAACTTCAAACAACTTCAATACACGTATTACTTAAGCATATGGCCCCGCTGTAGCCTAACTGTAGCGCGTTCAAATGGTCCAATGTAAAAACGATTCAGTATCAATGTAATACTCTGGATGAAAATAGCTTTGCCCATGAGCGGACAATATAACAACTCCCCTTCAGCGAAGAAATTAAAATAAAATTTTAAAATTTAAACAAAAGAGGGCCGTCGTTCTTATACAATCCTTTCCAACACGAAATATAGAAATTACTTATGTAGGTGGAACTAAGAGTACTTGACACAAATTTAAATTTTTCTTATATTTCTCGAATATTATGACTGTTATTATTATAAAAGTACTTGATTTTAAGAGTCAGGAAAGCACTTATAGTTCAATGATATTTTATTTAATTATAAAATTAATATATTTCATAAAATCTCCTAAGATCAAGTATGACTAACTTACAGACACTTCTCCCTAGAGGTAGGAAACTTGTTACTACATGAAGAGAATGCTTAAAACCTTTCGATAGTTTGTATATGTTGCAATTAAAGCGTTACATACAAGGAACCATAGGCATTTTGCCATTATTCGGATGATTAATTGTACCAGTTGATCGTTCAGGACATCCTCACGAACGTATCCTAACAATCGGCAAGAGAATGAAAAAATTCCATTTTCTTCTGCTGCTACAACTCCAATAATTAGACTGATCGGAAGCAGTGTTTCATAGTACCACGTTCATTAATGAAGAACGGGATATTAAAAAAGAAATTTTAAAAAATTGTGGAGTAAACAGAATCCCCTATAATATACTTATGAATGGCAAGGATGATTTTCTGAATATGACGAATGACTTTTATTCTTAATGAAAAGCTCAGTTTCTTTGAAGTTAAAATTTTTGCTTCATAATATTCTGATACTTCGCTACGCAATAAAGATTACAAACCACTTTTTACACAGTAAAAATTTCACCAAATTCATTAGAGAAAGATTTTCACTCTGGTTTTTAAAATATTTGTCAATAGTTGAGAGAAAAGCGCCTCGTAAGCAACTGCTTATTTTTTATATTGCAGAGAAATAACTGAATCTCGTAGCTTTTGAATTGATATTTACTTTCGTATTCGAAAATAAGAATAAAAGTGACGAAAAAAATGGCAGAAAGAATAAAATTACTACAAGTAAGAAAAAGTTTCTTGTAAAGTTAATATTCCATCTTTTCGTTTATTGTATAGCAATTCTGGTATATAATAATTCCCTGAAAATCTTTTAAAGCTTAGGTTACTTTTCATTTTAATATTACTAATCTCTAAAGTATTTAATCTTTTAAACTTCTTCAAATTTACATTTTACGGATTCAAGACATAAATACTATTTAAATTGCGGAAATGAATGTTTTAATGTAATGTGTTGTATTTTGCTATTGTTCTTTCATTACAATTTTTTGCCTCGAAGTGAAAATTAGCTAATGTTTGTATTTTCGTTAATTCAAGACTGCATACTATCGAAGGAAATGTTATTATGGCTTCCAAAATTTTTTCGAGGAAATACTAATTTTTGAATTGTTCGTTTGAAAAATCACGGTGTCTATCCGTCTTAACTTGTTCTTTGTCTTTCATTTATTCCTAATTTTTCACTCATGGAGTACAAGATCGTTCTCATAAAGGTTCCAGGTCATTAGGTCCAAACATACTGCATTATATAGCACATTTAATCCTGTAACGATGGTTTCCAGCTGTCAAATACCTGACATTTAACAGCAATTAAATTCGTTTCGGCGTTAAAGTGTTATACCATATTTTCAGAGATTTGAGTTAATGTAAAAGACATCTTGAATTTTATGCTTTAGAAAAATCTTTTGGGTAATTGGTTATTTTTTATATTTTTGCGAATATCCATAATAATTTTTTTTAATTATATACTCATATATTTTATGTCTTGCGCTTTGAATGTGATTATATTTATATTGTGCAATGGTATAAGGCATGTAAAGACTAATTTTAGAAAATTATTCAGATCAATGATTCAATTATATATACAACCAAGCGCTTTCGTATTAATTAAAAAATATTAATTAATTAAAAAAATGTAGTGCTTTTTTATGAAGTTTTACCCTACCTATATAAAAATCTTTCAATTGAAAAATATTTCCGTCATTTACTACCAGAGAGAACATCGTCTCCTTCCCATTTCTTTTTCCAATAACAATGGACATGTGTCTATAGCAATCATTGCTGCTGAAAGATTGAATGGGTATGAAAAGTTACAATTAGATCTATATTTAATTAAAAACAACTTCTTGCCAGTATCTAGAATTATAGTGATTTCTTGTATT